>JALIZH010012002.1:0-275747 GCA_030522465.1 Rhipicephalus appendiculatus
TACACTTGTAACTCATTTGGGCCGCTTTACACCTTTCGCTGTAAAGTGGCCCTTGTTGTGATCTCATGATAGCTTTCACTATAAAAACGGAAAAGAGAAAAAATAAAGAGAGGAGGAAAGAAAGAGAAAACCGAAGAAAAAAAGCCGGCAGATCCCACGCATTGTGGGAATCGATGTTATGCGAAGCAGCCAGCAAGGAGCAAATCGTGCTGTACATAACATGCATGTCATAAATTACATGTTAGGACCTGTCATTTATGTTCGTCATATAGTCAGTCACGCATTACCAATTTTGGTCTATATCAAGCTAGCGAAACGGCCGCGAGCGCACCATAAGCATGGCATGTAAATCACGTTGTACATGACATGCATGTCATGATTTTCATGTTGCCACCTGTCATTTATGTTCGTCATACAGTCACTTCACGCAATGTCAGTTTTGGTGTATATCAGGCTAGCGAACTGTACGCCATATGCACCATGAGCTTGGCATGTAAATCACGTTGTACATGACATGCATGTCGCGATTTTCATGTTACCACCTGCCATTTATGTTCGTCATACAGTCACGTCACGCAATACCAAATTTGGTGTAGCCTATATCAAGCGAGCGAAACGGCCGCGAGCGTTTCATGAGCGTAGCATGCAAGTCATGTTGCGCATGACAAGTCATGCTTTCCATATTACCACTTGGCATTTATGTTCGTCATGCAGTAACGTCCCGCAATACCAATTTTGGTGTATATCAAGCTAGCGCAACGGCCGCGAGCGTGTCGTGAGCGTAGCATGCAAGTCATGTTGCACATGACATGTCATGATTTCCATATTACCACTTGGCATTTATGTTCGTCATGCAGTAACGTCACGCAATACCAATTTTGGTGTATATCAAGCTAGCGAAACGGCCGCGAGCGTGTCATGAGCGTAGCATGCAAGTCGTGTTGCACATGACATGTCATGATTTCCATATTACCACTTGTCATTTATGTTCCTCATACAGTCACGTCACTCAATCCCAAATTTGGTGTATATCAAGCTAACGAAACGGCCGCGAGCGCGCCATGAGCGTGGCATGCAAGTCATGTCGCACATGACAAGTCATGATTTCTGTATGACCACTTGTCATTTATGTTCGTCATACAGTCACGTCACTCAATCCAAAATTTGGTGTATGTCAAGATAACGAAACGGCCGCGAGCGCGCCATGAGCGTGGCATGCAAGTCATGTCGCACATGACAAGTCATGATTTCTGTATGACCACTTGGCATTTATGTTCGTCATACAGTCACGTCACGCAATACCAAATTTGGTGTATATCAAGCTAGCGAAACGGCCGTCAGCGCACCATGAGCGTGGCATGTAAATCATGTTGTACATGACATGCATGTCATGATTTTCATATTACCACCTGTCATTTATGTTGGTCATGCACATATGTCTCATCGTACCAATTTTTGGGCATATCAAATTAAGAAAACGGCCTTAGGAGCACTACGGTCATGGCGTGTAAATCATATTTTTCATGACTAGTTAATCATGATTTTCATGATATGACCAGTCATTCATGTTCGTCATACTGTCATGTTACGCCATACCAATTTTGGTATAAATCCCATTAACGATACGGCCAGGAGAGCTAAAAGTCGTAGGCGGCTAGATAGATAGTCAGATAGATAGATACGCTCAAACTCGCCGAAGTTCGCTAAGAAATGCTTCGCATTTAATAAAGAGGGCTACGTAGCTCCGTACTTCATTCATGCGGAGAACTCATGCAGCAAGGCACGCTAATGTCGTAACGGCAGGCAATCTCGCTGAGACGAATGAAGACCGTCGCAAAAGTTTGCTGCCGGAGTTTTGCCGAAGAGTAGCCAGGTGGCGGCAATTGAACGCTGGTTGTCCAAGCTACGTGTGTGCGTACCTTTTAGAGCCATGCGTTATCACAGACGACGGACACTGCCGGACGGCGACACTCCGCTTCGCATGGGCCACTCAAAGGGACCCTGCAACAATTTTTCAGCTTCGTCAGAAAATGTTACCGATGAGTAGTCGATGTTCCTGAGAACACGCGAGCCAAGCATTAAAGCGAAGCACGTGGCTTGGAAATTACAATTAATTAAAAGAGTGAGCTAGACATCGTTCCCTCTACTATCGTCAAATGATGCGATAATTCCGGAAGACCGCGCCATAAAGGCAATGTCTATGGTCATTGACTGATTTGAGCATGATGAGCTCCGTAGGTACCGTGGTCGCTGCGAAATACCGCCCCGAGCCCGCTCGCGCACTCGCGATCATCCTGAAGGTAAGCCGCGCGTTGGAAGAAAAAAATGTCCCCACCTCCCCGAAGGCAATCGTGAGGAAATGCGAATGCATTTCTTGCGCCGACACCGACTTCTGCCATCGTCTTCAGAGGCGCCCAGCCAGCGAACGGTCGAGAGTGAGGCGCGAGCGGACGGGAGAGTGGGGCGCAGGGAGGAGAGAGAGCGAACGGCGAGAGAAGGAGCGGCGAAGCACTGCACCTACCCTCTCCTACACTCTCTCGCACCACATGCTCCGGTTGCTAGGGGCGAGGATAAGCGCGCGCGCCCGCAGCTGTTGCTATGGGAGAGGGAGTGAGAGCGGAGAGATAACACCTGCCGGCGCGCGGACAACGCCGCACAACGCCGGATGCCTGACATAGCCCGACTAAGAAATGCATTCGCATTTAAAAAAGAAAGTGCTCAAGGTCATGAAGCGCGCTGACGACCGGACGCATCTTCTTACCACCTTGTTATTCCCCTCACTGCCTTGCTTTCTGCGTGCTCGTTGTGGCATTTTCTGGTGTTCACGGACGTGTCTGTCCGGGGCAGCCCCCCGCGCGGCCGCGGCTGCTTGTGTGATACCATCGACAGGGAAGACCATCCGGTGCCGCCTTCCCTTCCACACTACCTCCACTGCCGCTGAATTGGCTGGCTTTCACTTGGAAGCCGACTACCTCACCGCTGCGACACACCTGCTCCCGTGGCGGTATTACAAGCGCTGCTGCAGCCACACCAAGCTGGCATCACCGTGGCGTTGCTGCACTCCAAGCACACCGCCATCGGAGCTAGCCGTGTGCGTCTGTCCCACTGGCTTCCCTCGCAAGTTGGGATAGCTGGGGAGGCCGACACCGCCGCCAAGGCGGCCCACTACGGCGACACCCCAGCCACCAAGGTTCTCGAACTATTCCCGGAAACAGTAGCGGCAGCTACTACCAACGGCCCACCCTGACACTCGGGTGGCAAGTGACAAATCACCGCCCACCCCTACCCGGGACCGTACTGGAGAGACACGAGCGGTGGATGCTGCGAAGCGGCAGTGCCTGGCCTTCGGCACGCATGTATTCCACGGGTGGCTGCTCATCGCCAGCGTGCCGCGGATGCGGCGTCGACGAAAGGGTAGAACATATCATTTTTTCCGGCCCTTGCTCTGGTCGCTGAACGATGCGTGATGGTGAGCCGCTGTCGCACGCTCGGTCTTCCTCTGACGAGGATGGAGGACTTCCTTTTTCCGCCACATTTGTGCCACCACAGCAGAAAAAATTCCGCTGTGGCGGCTTCTTCCCGGATGTCTTGCTGCGATATCTTTAATGCATCGGGAAATTGCAATATGAGCGGAATATGCGCTGTCTCGAAGAAGCGGTTTCGTCTTGCTGTATACTTGGCACTCTATCAAGAGGTTTAGTCTGTTTCGCGGTGCGAACAGTTCGCGCCAGTGTGGTTAATGGAAATGCGCTGAAGTGTGGATGCATGTGAGCCAAGGGCTGACTGTTCAAAGAATGTGAACATAAACCGAGTGCTTTTAAAGGTCCTCAATGAAGCCCTGCTTGTAACCCATCATGACTATCGACAACAAGCGAAGGGTGTGGACAATGAGATGAAGCTGTTAAACGTCACCAGGCACCACGAGAGCTGAAGACTTCAGCTGAGTCTGCTTCGTGCATTAGCTGTGTGAACTGCTTCAAAATCTTCATTTATTTTTATTTTATATTTTTTTTGCATCATCCTGGGGCCATATGCTCTCTTCTTGAGGAACCGAAGTTGTAGTCGCTTCTGCATAAATCAAAGGACATGAGATCATCTATGATACTGCCCAGTCTCGCTTCGCATACGGCTACAGTTTTCTCCTTGGTGTTGACGGCGACAATCTCTGAAGCTTGGCGGCGGCAGAAACTCAACGCCACGTGTCCTATATTGCACCACTGTGTGTGTGAGAACGGAACGTATGCTGTTTACACTCGCTGCAGGCACATTGCCGATGCCCGTCAACTAGACGAGGACATGGCGAAACTGGTGGGAATCCCGCACAAGAAGCTCGCCTTCACAGGGGTTAATATCACTGATCTGCCAGCTGAGTGGTTATTGAACCAAAGGGTGACTATCCTCAATATATTTGAATGTCCTCTGCGCAACATCTCTGCTTCGGCAATGGAAAGGATACAAGGCTTGAGGAAACTACGAATAGAGAAAGGAGAGTTGGAGAGTGTCCCGCGTGGTCTTGCAGCCGCGCGACACTTATCCATTTTGAGGGTGTCCGAGAACCCAATCAAGGCGCTGCGAGGTGCTCTCAGCATGCCCAATTTAGTAGAGTTGGACCTAAGCCACAATGCAATCGAGACTGTGGACGAGGAGTACCTGTCTGGTTTTCGCAATCTGAGGCGTTTCATTCTGTCACGCAACAATATTCGCCACCTGGCGCCAAATATGTTCCAGAAAACAAAGAAGGTGAAGACCATCAAGCTTCGTAACAACATTCTGAGTTCAGTAGACCACTACTTTCACGAGCTTCTCCACTTAGAGGTGAGAAATATTTTCATGAAACTTGTCATGTGTATAGGCGTCATGATTTGGCCATAACACGTTCTTGTTTCAAATGTTTCGTCATACGGACACTACCGGGAACCAAACCTTTAGTGCGCAGAAATCGCAGAGTATCGCAGAAATATTTCTGCGATACTCGCAGGGGATTCTTCCGATGAATCTGATATTCGTTTAGCTACGCCACCGTTAGTGTATACACATTTCGAAGCACCGTGCATAAAAACAAAGAAATGGTTAGAAGTTAGTTTGTGATTCTGTGTGTATGTCATAGTGTTGTGTAGCTGCAAATATATTGTGTGCATTATTGTTGAAAGTGTTGCTACGAAAGGAATTGACGGTCTGTGTCGTGAAATTTTCCGAACAACATATGAAATGGGCAGCGGGAGTTACTTGTTTTTGTGTAAGAGCCTCGCGCCTGGTTTAACGGAAGAAGTATTTGCCAACAGATCGCATGTGCGCTTGTAGGGCAACGCCTAAATAGTTGAATTACTATGTAAGTGAAGAATGCTGCGCACTTTTGTGGACAGAATTGCGTTTCCTTCGTCTGGGTACCTAATTGATGTACTGAGCACTAGAAAATAATGTTTACCGATGATGTATCTCTTGCATAAAGGCTAGATTAAGCCCAACATGCGTATTAAATGGACGATATATAGTATCAGATACACAAGATACCGTGCTGACCGTTCCCTATATAGAATCACATTGCATTGTTTTGCAGTCTATGTTCAACAGGTGTTATTCGACGAATAATAACAAGATCGCGTCAATAGCCTTTTAAGCACTGTTTTTATGGTTTATAAATATGGATTTAAGAAGAATTATTCATAAGTTTGCCCCAGCCAACTCGGGCCAATTGAATTAAAAAGTTCCGTCATATGAAAACGCGGGCAACGGCGTTTGTGAGGGCTGGCCTCGTCATGCTAGTTTATGTTCCATTTGTGATCGCTTAGGTAAAATATGAAATGTAGTTGCCTAAATAAGCAATGAGTGGCATATTCGCAGAAACCACAGAATCGCTTTCATTATCGCTTTTGAAAATACGATGGGCGAAAATACGATGGGCGAAAATATCGGTAGGCTACAGCCGGGACCATTCGATTGGTGACAAAACACCCTGTCAGCAAATTCGGGAGAGACCGACACACCTTGGTACTGAACTGTCACATGTTGCTATGTTTTACAAGTGTACATATTGGTGCTATGCTGACCTGGGGCTTCAAAGCACTAACACCGTTAGTAAGCTAAAGGGCAAACATTGTTCGCTTGGGAGAACGATCATTTTCTGCCTCCTCTGTCAAGATAACCTGATCGATAGCGCTGGTATACAGAACTTGGAGAGAAAGAAATTGGCTTCAGCAAGTACTATATTTGTTGCACTAACCAACGACAGTTGTAGTCTCGTGCACACAACTCATGCAATGCAACATTTAACGAACTACCATGACGCTTTACAATGTCGCCACCACAGCGGTGGCTACAAGGTAGAGCGTCCACTTCCAGTGCGGTAGATACCATGGTCTATTCCTGGTGCCGACCGGAAAAGCTCGGTGTACTCCTCCACCATCAGGAAAAAACCCACTGGTTTTTTTAATGGGTAGTGGAATTGAACGACCTGACGCTCGGTAATTCACGGTTATTCATCTCGAAAGGTCGCCCCATAATCGTTTTGTAAAGGCCCCTGGGCGCACCTTAAGCCACCTCAGCCTTGGTGCAATAACCGAGCATCCACCCCTTGCTGTGGGAGAGAGAGAATGGCTACCGCCGCGTACGTACCGGCAGATAGGTACACGCGAAATTCCGGCCCGGTACTCGGAAGACATACATAGTCCCTTGAGAAGGTACAAGCCACCCCCCCTCCCCCTTTTGAAAATTGTTGGAATGGGACCACCAAGCCTGAGTGCAAGAACATCCTTTTAAATGCGAAGCATTTCTTTACGTACTGTAAGCACTTTTGCGTTTCTATCTATCTATCTATCTATCTATCTATCTATCTATCTATCTATCTATCTATCTATCTATCTATCTATCTATCTATCTATCTATCTATCTATCTATCTATCTATCTATCTATCTATCTATCTATCTATCTATCTATCTATCTATCTATCTATCTATCTATCTATCTATCTAGCCGCCTACGTCTGGGTGCTCTCGTGATCGCCTCCTCAACTTGTGGTATACCAAAATTTGTATGGGAGAGTAAGAGCTATTGACGAATATGTTTGCCTGGTCATGACATGAATAACGGGAAAATCCTGTAGTATACGTCGTCAAACCATTCCCTGCAGACGCGTGTGGCACATATCCGTATACCACAGGCCGCGGTATGCAGGTATGCGCCACAGGTGTTTGACAATTTATGTTTACCCAGGAACGGCGAGGACAGATGTTAGTAATTTATAAGCGAGAGCGCTAAGAAAAATTACACCATCTCCCGCTAAAGGGAACCATGTGTAGATGTGAAGCAGCGGGCGCTAATGCTTACACTGGCGGTGGCGTTGACGCTGGCGCTATCGCAGCGTTGCGCAGGAGAGAAAACTGAGGAGGCGCAAAGCACGCAGTGATGGACCGGTGTTTCCTGCTGGAACATGCCAATCGCTGCTAATGGGCAATGAGAGACAGAAGACTCCGACTGGACACAGAGACCCACAGTGCGCTTTTAGTTAACGCGCACGCTGCGAATTTTTATTGTTCAACAACGCACAGGAGAAATCTCCCACCGGCACCACATTGGAGGTCAAGATCCATTGCCATATATACGGGATGGACAGTGAACGGTTGTGCAGCGCGAGCAGTCGGTTTTTTCAACCAAGAAACTCGCTAGCAGACGCTGCCTGCGTCTGCGTCGTGTGGCGAGAGAGGGGGGAGCGTAGGAGAGGAGAGAGAGGGGGGGACGCGCATGCGCAGTGGGGTGTGGACGCTGTGGGCAGGGATGCCTAGAGGAGAGAGGGGGAGCGTACGAGAGGTGAGAGAGGGGGGGACGCGCATGCGCAGTGGGAGCGTGGGCAGGGATGCCTAGAGGAGAGAGGGGGGGAGCATAGGAGGGGAGAGAGGAGGGGCGGCGCATGCGCAGTGAGGGTGTGGATGCCGCGGGGAGGGATGCCTAGAGGAGAGAGAGGGGGAGAGGAGGTTTTTTATTTTTATTTTTTTTGAAAGGGTTTGCGCATGCGCAGTAAGGGAGGTCACGCCGCACACCACCACCGGATTAAGCTTCGCCATAAGATGCTTCACATCTAAAAACTGACTTGGGTGCGTTGACCCGACGAATGCACATGATAAATATCAGCGTCCCAGCAGGAATGGAACCCAAGCAATCTGCATGGCAATCAAGTATTCTACCGTAGAGCCACGCCAGGCCTCGGAACTGCTTTGGAAAAAGACCCCTAGATGCAAGAGTAATGTAGGTGAAACGTCAATTGTGGTTTCAGTGATGGCGATCTAAGTTTGTAATTATTACACAATGTACTCCTATGAGGCAGGCGTCATGTCTAGTTAACGTGCATTGTATACTTAAGCGCCATCCATTGTAGTTGGTTCACGGAGCACTATCCAGGGCTCCCATTCTCGCAAGCACAAGTGCTACGTATCAGGTTACCGCTTCTGGTGTAGGTTATACCCATGTTTGTGTTGGCATTGTTACGCAACAGTAAACAACTGGTTAGATCAGGGGTCTCAAACACGCGGCCCGTGGGCCGCATGCAGCCCGCGAGGCTCTCGGTTGCGGCGCGCGGCCCGCACATGACTGTCTTCACCCCACATTTTCTTAAAATTTTATTATTCATCATGTTCGTGAGCTACACAGTCCTGACTAGTTTAAAGCATTGACTCCGTGAGGCATTCCATGTGTTCACTTTGTTTTGAAACAGAACCGTGAAGCAAAAATTATCTTTCACAATCAGCGTCCACATTTGATTAATTACGGAGATCGGTATCGACATGCTGCTGGAATCCTGGACACCAAATATCCTTCAGCAATGACCTATATATGAGATCATAGGTCGGCAAACTCACTCATGAGTCGACTCACTCAGACTCAGATCGAGCCGTGAGTCTGAGTCTGAGTGAGTCCGGGTGAGTAATATTTTGGTGAGTTTGAGTCCGAGTGAGTCCGGTTGAGAAAAATTTTAGTGAGTCTGAGTCCGAGTGAGTCCGGTTGAGGAAAATTTTGGTGAGTCTGAGTCCGAGTGAGCCCTTAGCGCAAAATGTATTTCTTGAGTGAGCCTGAGTGAGCTCTACACTTTTTTGCCGATCTATGGTTCTACTTACCCAGCTTCAGTATTACTGCCAGCCTTACGTAGGCTCACGTTTGTACTCAGGCCGACTCACGCATACTTCAAAGCACCAGCGCTCATACGCCAGCTCAATATTTATTGATCAGAGCCGTGAGTTACGGAGGAGGGGGGTGCTGTAACCTCCTTCTCACCCCCCGAAAAGTGTTTCCCGGGAATTCTTGATAAAAATGTTTCATGTGGATGATATCTTTTTCAAAAAAAAAAGGTGCTTACTGGATCGCAACCACTGATATTACATATTTGAAGGTACGAGGTCAAAAGGCGTCAAGTAGAGCACCGAATACGCGAGATATTGGTGTTAAAGAGCATTGACACCAAGTTCAAAGCAGCCAATTGTACGCTAACGGACTCATGAGTCGGCTCACTCAGACTCACTCAGACTCAGATAGAGCCGTGAGTCTGAGTCTGAGTGAGTCCGGCTGGAAAATTTTTCGTGAGTCTGAGTCCGAGTGAGTCCAGCTGGGAAAAATTTTAGTGAATCTGAGTCCGAGTGAGTCCGGTTCAGGAAAAGTTTGGTGAATCTGAGTCCGAGTGAGTCCCAAGGGCAAAATATATTTCATGAGTGAGTCTGAGTGAGCTCCACTTGTTTTGCCGACCTATGTATGAGATATGGGAAAGTTTTAGTTTTTTTTTTCAAATGGCGACATTTGCTGACAAATTGCCACCCCCCCCTCTCCCCCGCTCCTACCTTCTTCACCGCCCCGGCCCTTGCGGGAGCAAATTGCATGAATGCGGCCCGCTGGCTGAGGTGAGTTTGAGACCCCTGGGTTAGATGAAACATATGTGACTGTTCAACATGTGTCTGTGCGTACATTTGTCGATATCTATAACGTCATTTCGCAATGTTTCGCTCAATAAGAAAATTACAACCGCGTCACCTTGCCTCCGCATGCTTCGCATAACAACGATTCCCATGGTACTCGGGATCTGCCTTTTTTTTCTTTCACAAGCGAACAACCTATCACCGATACAGTATTTTGGCAGCAACATGCCGTAGTATACACGGATTCGTTTGTTCTCATGAAGGAACAGATATAGTTGCAGGAATAGTGCAGTTTAAAGCAATTTCGTGGTGTTATTTGACATTGTCCGGACACACAACGTTTCACTAGTATTTTTATGTGGTCCCTGTGTAATCGTGGTAATGCAAAACAGCGCTGGTATCGTTTGCCAATCTCAAACCGAATCTTGTTTAGGCGTGGTATGCATTCTAGTAAAAGTGCCGTGTCCGTCGCAGGAATGGTGGCGTAGAGTACTGACCACTTTCCTTGTCTTTCTTTCAGCACCTCGACCTAAGTGCCAACAATATTACAAGCATCAAAAGTCTGGTAAAATCTAAGATGTCATCCTTAGAGAGACTTTCACTCGAAGGAAACCGAATAAGGGCCATAAACAAGTTTTCCCACTGGAATGCTAATATTAAAGAGCTCTACTTAAGGAACAACGTGATTAATGAAGTAGAGGCGGAAGCTTTCCTGCCGCTGAAAAAGTTGTTGCGCCTAGACCTTAGGCACAACAAAATTTCACGCTTAAACGAGACGGTTTTTGGATTTGACTCTAAACTCGAATATCTGGACTTGTCATTTAACCTTCTGACTTCTATATCAGGGGCCTTGAACCGAGCACGCCGAATCAAAGAATCTGCGGCTGTCCTTTAACCATATAAGGACTATCAGGGGTGCATTTAGTGGTCTCGCGGACCTCAAAATGCTCTCAATGAGTGGAAATTTCCTCGATTATGTCGAGGATGGTAGCTTTAGCGACAACCTCGGCCTCATACACATAAGTATGACGGGAAACAAAATCAAGTGGATAGGAAGAAACGCCTTCAAGAGCTTACTAAGCCTACGTAGCTTGCGGCTCGAACATAACCAACTTCATTCGCTTAACGGCTCAATCAGAAATCTGCCTAAGTTGAGACATCTTGAAGCATCCAGTAATTTCATACGGTGCTTAGAAATCGACGAATTCGAGAACGATTCTGGTTTAAAGTATATCTATTTATCACGAAATAACATCAGCAATATTCGTGGGGCGTTCACTGGTGTGGCGGCGTTAATGACATTGGGCCTTCGGCCATAATCAGGTGGACATCATGCGCCGAAGTGACTTTCCTCGCCGGACGAAGCGAAAGCCAAGGTTTATTATTGACGGTAAGTTTCACTTTGACAGGGGTAGTTTTGCTGCCCGTTCTACTCATAAATCTCATGGACACGATGGATTCCTGCCAAATATGCAGGAAAAGATGGCAGAAAGCAAGTTCCATTACACTTGTCCTCTAATCCAAGGGTCGGCAACCAAGGGGGGAGAGAGGTTTTATGTCTTGACCCGAGTGTCATTGTCGGTGAGAGTGGTACCAGGCCCGTATTCTGGAAGATAACAAAAGTTAAGTGGGCATATGGAAAAACGAGGAAAGCGTAAGTTTAAGATAAGTGTGGGGAAAGTTTCAAAAAGTACACTTAAAGGGCCACTAAACCACCCAGAGGTCGAAATTCAGTTGTGGTGGGGGAGAGTTGTGCACGAGTGTACAACGAACACGGAGCCGTGAAAATTTTTCTAAACGGTGCCGTAATAGCGGAGTTAGACACGTTTGATCATCAAAACGCGGCGATCGCTCCTTTCGCTCTTTCCATCGCTACCCTCCGTTAGTATCCTCTCTCAAAGATGGTTTGCCCTCTCGCCGAGCGCCCCTCCCAATCTCGCGTGGCATACGTCATCGCCGACGCGCTGCTCGAAACACCGTCTGCTTCCGGTTGCCGCGACTCTCCGCACGCCTTGTGTTCCTCGACTGCGTGCTTGTTGGCTAACCGCTGCTGCCGTGCCGGCCCGTGCTCATACGAATTGTGCCAGCATAGACCCTGCGTCTTGCAGCCAAGCACCGCTCACGGATGCACGAAAACCATCGCAAACCACTGTCGGATTTAGTCCGCGCACACGCGGGCAACACGACGAACAACAACAAGGAGCGCGGCCTGCTGATTGCTGACTTACCGGAAGTCGTAGGTTCCTGTTCGACCAATCGCACATGACTTGCGCTCTACGTCACCTATTCAACTTCCTGACGTCACGCGGAGGCCGGAAAGGCTCGGAAAGGAGGATGGATTGTTGTTTGGAATTTGTGGCGTGCCCGCGGCTTGTAGCGCTGCCGCGTGTGGCATCGTTGATCGAGGCGGCATTCTGCACACTATGCGCGTGTTTACTTGAAATGTTTGAAAAAATATCGGAGGTGCTTTAGTGGCCCTTTAAGGCCCACTTATGAAAGTACCACTTTTCTGGTTAAGTAAGGCTACTGGGAACGAGGCTATATCAGTTTTCCTGTTGTTTTTTTTTCAGTAAGTAAAGCATAAATAATGGACTGTTACTTCCATGGAACTCTCGCCGTAAATGTTCTAGTCTTTATAACGGTACATTTCGAAAGAGGCGAAATAAATATCTCTAGCTTTTGTCGGTTTTTTCAGCCTTCGGCTGGCCAGAATAAGCAGCCGTCGCTATAAAGTGACCGCCGCAAGTGGCGGTTACTCTGTCGTCTACAAGTGTGTTCGTTGCCGTGGTGATATTGCTTGCAATACAAGCGGTTCTTTCGTCACCTCACGGGCATATCGCCCCGTGGATTCTTTTTGTGCTTTTCGGCGTTGGGCGTATTTTTCTCGAGCTTCTCTTATTTTCAGAACGCCCGCCTGCATTTCCTTTTCTCTTAATAAGGGGAGTGTTACCACGCGAAAGGAACCAACAATAACTAAAGATAAAACCATAGCTGATGACCCCATCATAGGAATCAATATAACACGAAAGTGGAACGCGTTTTTACAGCGTGTCGTTTTATGTACGAGAGCTAGTACAACGTATATAGGTGTTCGACAGGTAAGGACCGTTTGATGTAGGCCCACCACGTTGAAGCTTAGCGGCGCATGTCCGTCATGAGAACTAACGCCCATGATCATAATTTGACCTCTGCCGTAGCTGAAGTTGCGAACAAGATTAGCCTGTGAAACGCGTTCAGGGCCAATCGGTTACTGAAGTCAAAAGTTAAGCATAAATTTCGTTTTTGAATACGGGCCTTATAAACAGATTATAAAGCACATTAGCAACTTGAACATTGACTGATGGGGTACATTTGTGAAAAATTTACATCGAAATTCTGAAGTTGACTGTCATTTGATCTTTTGGAGGCGCAGCTATGGCGAGTGCAGGTTTACACGAGTAATTTAGAACAAGAGAAGTTCTCACTAGTGGTAGGAAATTTTCTGGACAAAGACAAATCTACATAGTAACTTAAGCACCTGCCATGCTTAGTATTCATGATCTCACGCCCTGCCTGGAATGGTGAGCTTATAAAAAACAAATGCTATTGTGTAGGCTAGCTCGAGCTGCCAATTTTCTACGGAATCATGGATCTTCCTTGGTCTTTGATGTTTTTCGAACTTGCTGCATCAAACTCACTGATCGAAGGACAAACTTAGAGTCTGACCAAGCAAATCAAGATAGAGCAATTTTTCAATTAAAAGAAAAAGTTTCTCCGCCAGCGCGAAGCAATGAATGCGATAGCAACAAATTGTAATGTTATAACAAGTAAAACTGGCAGCTAATTATTTTAACGCCATAGCGTTAAAGAGCTCGTTTCGCAGAAATTGTGGTGTCGGTGTCAGTGTCGTTGGTTATGAGCTGTTCGAATTGAGAATCGAACCCAGGCCGTCTGCGCGGCAAGCCCTACCGCAGAGCCACGTCATTGCTTGAACTGCCTTGAAAAAAAAAGAAAAGAAAACACGATAAGAATGTCATGCAGTGGAAGGAGTACCAAGTCTTTGTATCCGATTTCGCGTAACGCTACAAAGTGTGAGAGAGCGTAGGCTAGGGCTGAAAAAAAATCATGTTGGAAGTTAGCGCTGTGTCCGTGTCGTTATAGGTGCACCTGCCAATCTTGGGCTGAAAAAAAATCATGTTGGAAGTTAGCGCTGTGTCCGTGTCGTTATAGGTGCACCTGCCAATCTTGGGCTGAAAAAAATCATGTTGGAAGTTAGCGCTGCGTCCGTGTCGTTATAGGCTCCCAAAGCACCGCTCAGTGGCGCTGCGACTCTTGACAGGCAGCGCCATCTCTGGCGGAAAAATAGAAACTGGGAATATACGTTGCGCGTTTTTCCTTCTCTCCGCCGCGCTTCCGCTCGCTTCCATGCACGTGCAGCGCTTCGCAATGTTACGCTTGAAAAAGATCTCCCCGCTGTACAGGCATTTCGAAAAGCGAGCGTAAGCAAAGGAGAAAAGTTCGTTAATCACGTTAATCGATGTTCCACGTTGTCGACTATGAAAAACATGTGATTGTTGTTTAGATGTGCATGCTGGCAGTGGCAAACGCGTACAGTAGTGAACGAACTTTCGCGAAGTGAAAAGAAAGAGAAAGAAACAAAGATTACACAGCTATGGCACTAAAAAACCTGAGAAGGTTCGAGTCATGACCTCCGTACCGCTGGAGCATCACCCACCTACTTAGCCACGAGGCAGCTAGCCTAGCTTAGCTTTTACCGCTGCGAAGCAAGTAGAACTGCTCGCCTTGTCTGTCTGTCTGTTTTTTTTTCGCTTCTCGCTTCGTGCTTGCACTCCCTTTTTTATGAGAATATATCGACTTTACAGGTGTGTAAGACTTCCTGCGCGGACGCGGCTCAGTGTGAGAAGTGTCGAATTTCAGGCACGATGTGGTATCGGGTGCGCGACGAGCTCGCGCAAAGCGCACCCGTAAACGCACACTCGAAGCAATGTACGGGTGCGCGGTGCGCGTGAAAGAAAACCGCACAATCTCCGAAGGCGGCAATTACAATTCATGAATTAAGTGCCAGTTAGATTCAGCGGCTTAAATATATACCACCCTAATAAAGCGACAAAAACTGAACAAACCAGCAAAACGATGTCGAAGTTTACTGAAAATGCACAGGCGTTCGTTCCGGTGCGATGATGCAGCCTTCCCGACGCGTGAATTGCAGGCGGCGAACCTTTCACAATTGCGGAATTCAGTTGAAAGCAACCAACACCGCAACGCTAACCGCGGTATGACGTAAGTGAGCGTGAATATCCGACAACGACAGCTAGGTCTCACAAACACAAGGAATCAAAACACAGAGTTGTTTGAACATACAATCGTAATTGGATGTAAAAATGCGAGACGGCGAGCAATCACTACTGCGGTCGTTGCATGCACGCGCCGCGTTACGGGATTCAGGTAGTCGAAACAAACGATTTCAACCGAAGAATTGAGTCAGCGAAAACGGAAGGCGAGACAGAGATAGAACATTATTCCTTTAACTGCGGTGATCCACGCTTGAGTACGTTCTCTCTCGTACGACTTGTCCGGGAAGCGTACAGTTGTACAGGTGGAACGCGTGCCTTGGTACTGTCTGCACTGCTGTGGCAAACAGCAATACTTCGGGCCTCGCTTTCGGTTTCGTGGGGTAGCTTCTACTATCGCGGAAATGCAGCTTCGCAAAGCAAACCTCTCGGTTCAGCGTGCCAAGCTCACGGCACAACGTCTAAGCTCCCCGCACCGACCGAAGAACGCGTGCGAGCGCGTGCCGCCGCTGTCGGCTTTAGGGGAAACAGGCTGAATCGGCTGCGCCCTCTGCCGCGCTTATTCCCAATTTCACCAGCGCTTGCCTCCAGAGCCGCAGCGCGGCGCTGTCGTCGCTCCGCAAACTTGAGCTTTGGTTCCCTATACTGTCCTCCGTCTTGTTCAACAGTGCACTTTAGTAGTGAAATCTACCAAACGCTAGTGTAAGACAATACGGCCGCTCCAGGGAGAGCAGCACTTCTCTCACAGTCTCTTTGTGTTGAGAGTACAGCGCGTCGAGGGTATACAAGCCGTCCGCTGATGCCTACCGGTATAGCGCTCGCGCCAGTGATCGCGACCACGCCCTTAGAGTCAAAGATCACTGGTCCGACTAGAATGACCGCCCCCCCCCCCCCCTCCGCGTTTCTTAATGCTCCTTCAAAACGGGCGGGGCGTTGCATCTCTGCCTCAGAAGCATTCGACGGCAGACCTAACACGCGTGTTGATTTAATCACATGCGCCCTCCAAGCCACGGAGATGGACCGGCTTGTTTGATCTTTGCTATATCCGCGTTTGTCGCCCCCCACTCGCATACTTTTACCCGCGGTTTAAAAATAAGTTGTGCGGGGCGATGTCATTGTTTTGGAATTTATACGGAGCATGATGGCGGCGGCGACGAGAAAAACCACTCCATAGTGTTCATATAATTGTTATCGTAATAAAGGAGCCATTGATGCAGCAACAGCGCACCTAAACCAATAGCGTATCACGGCATTCGGGCTATGCTACAGCAGCGGATAGGGCCGTACGTCCTGCATCGACACTTTTTGCGCGGAGAGTGCATGCTGACTTCACTAATTGTTGCTATCAAGAAAGTGAAGATGTGTGCTATGAGAACATTTATGCACGCTTGACCTGCCCTTGATTACAGTTCAGTGTCGTACAAAAAAGGAACGAGATAGATATATGGTAAAAAAAAAGTCGGCAGATCCCACGCACTGTGGGAATCGATGTAATGCGAAGCAGCCAGGAATTAGCAGATCATGCTTTACATGATTTGCATGTCATGGTTTACATGTTAGGACCTATCATTTATGTTCGTCATACAGTCACGTCGCGCAATACCACTTTCGGTGTATATCCAGCTAGCGAACTGGACGCAAGCGCACCATGAGCGTGGCATGTAAATGGCGTTGTAGATGACATGCATGCCAAGATTTTCATGTTACCACCTGCCACTTATGTACATTATAAAGTCATGTCACTCAATACCAAGTTTGTTGCATATCAAGCTAACGAAACGGCCGCGAGCGCTCCATGAGCGTGGCATGCTAGTCATGTCGCACATGAAAAGTCATGATTTTCATATTACCACTAGTCATTTATGTTATTCATACAGTCACGTCACTCAATACCAAGTTTGGTGTATATCAAGCTAACGAAACGGCCTGCGAGCGCGCCATGAGCGTGGCATGCAAGTCATGTCGCACATGACAAGTCATGATTTTCATATTACCACTAGTCATTTATGTTATTCATACAGTCACGTCACTCAATACCAAGTTTGGTGTATATCAAGCTAACGATACGGGTGCGAGCGCGCCATGAGCATGGCATGCAAGTCATGTCGCACATGACAAGTCATGATTTTCATATTACCACTAGTCATTTATGTTCGTCATACAGTCACGTCACCAACACCAAGTTTGGTGTATATCAAGCTAACGAAACGGCCGCGAGCGCGCCATGAGCGTGGCATGTCATGTAAATCATGTTGTTCCATGACAGGCACGTCATTATTTGCATATTACCACCTGTCATTTATGTTCGTCATACAGTCACGTCACTCAATCCCAAATTTGGTGTATATCAAGCTAACGAAACGGCCGCGAGCGCGCCATGAGCGTGGCATGTAAATCATACTTTTCATGACAAGTTAGTCATGATTTTCATGATATGACCAGCCATTTATGTTCGTCATATGGTCATGTTATGCCATACCAAATTTGGTATAAATCCCAATTAACGATACGGCCAGGAGAGCACAAAGTCGTAGGCGGCTAGATAGATAGATAGATAGATAGATAGATAGATAGATAGATAGATAGATAGATAGATAGATAGATAGATAGATAGATAGATAGATAGATAGATAGATAGATAGATACGCTCAAACTCGCCGAAGTTCGCTAAGAAATGCTTCGCATTTAAAACTTCCAACACAAATGCGCTCAGAATCCTGAATACTTACTGCTGAATATATTGTATTTCTCTTCCCTCTAGATAACCCTCTGATATGTGACTGCAGGATATCCTGGCTGATGCAAACAAGAAGCGTAGTCCGCATACTAGGGAGCCCGATGTGTTCCAGTCCGTCCTGGCATAAAGGGAAGGAACTTTTGAGTCTTACAGAGCGTGATTTCGTAAGATGGAAGGGAAATTGTCCTGCTAGCTGTCATTGCGAGTGCCACGAGGGAAATTTTGGATCTCGAGATATACATGTGAACTGCTCTACCAGAGTCCTGACTTCAGTACCCAGTGTACTTCCTCAGGGTACAGGCCTACTGGATTTGCGAGGCAACGGCATTGAGACGCTAGACAATACTGTAAAGACTGCAGCACCTGAACTTAAAATACTTTCACTGAAGAACAATGCACTGAAAAATTTGAGTGTCCTATCTCTTCCCGAGAGATTACTCATTCTTGATTTGAGGGGCAACAATTTGGAGCGACTGCCTCACTCACTGCTGACCGAGCGCAACTTGACGGCCTTATGGCTCTCTGACAATCCTTTTGTCTGCGACTGTGACGACTACCTGCTAAGGCGGTGGATTCAAGTTCACGGTGACACGGTAAGCCTTCCATGCAATAGGCAACCAGTAGTGTCATGTGCGCGTTATTTGAGCTCGGCCGCAGAACAAGTACCACAAGACAAACAAATTTATTTCGGGATTACGTATTTCTTCAATAAACATGTCCCACCTTCTTTCTGGCCTATAAGATTAAACCGCTGATATCGGTGAAGATATGTGGATACCTAAACCACAACAATTATAATTGGAGTCGCGTGTGAGGAATATGCTATTAACGCGACAGCGTTAAAGAGCTCGTTTCGGAGAAATTCCGGCGTTGGTGTCATTGGTTGTGAGAGAAAAATCGTGATCCTTGTCGGTGACTGAAAAATCGACAAAAGTGCAAATAAAATAAATAATAAAAATTTCCGGGTCCGAGTGAGGATCGAACCCAGGCCGACTGCTTGGCAAGCACGTTTTTCTACCACACAGCTACGCCTATGCTTCGAAATACATTGAAAACAACTTCCTCTGCTTGGAAATGCAGTGAAAAATAACGCTTCACAAACACAGGCGTCCTGCATACATACGTCACAATGGAACATATAATATCGCAGTGTTATTGCGTGGTACAAGCGTACATTGCCATCGGGCGTCACAACACGTGAATATCATAACGATTTCGTGGTTTAAAGCCTACCACCCATTACAAAATGCACACACGTTACTTCGCGTATTCTCTAAACACCATGAAATGGGTGCATAGGGAGTATGCACTAAGTGGTTGAAGTACGCAGAAGGGACAGGATATCGCCTTGGCGTTCAAATCTTAAAGGCAAAGCTTAAGGTTCCCCCAATTTTTGTTCATGACATGGCGCAGTGTTTTTTTAGGACACTCGCTGCACATTAAGAGTGAGAAACATCAGTTTTCTTAGTACAGCACTTTGTTTCTCATCGAGCAATACTTGAGTTACCTTTCTCAGTGCATTCGCATGCATTCCATTGCCAGAATCTAGGAGTCACTGGTAGTGGCATTCTTACAGTGTACACTATAGTATGAATGTCCTAAAAATTGTTATAACTTCTGACTTTGTTTGTATGTCTCTGCAACAGATTAAGGACATCCATGATGTCGTTTGTGCTAAAAGCCGAAATCCATTCGTTGCACGAAAAAATTTTGTCTCCTTGAGGGAGGAAGACCTCTGCCCTGAAATGATATCGAGACCAACCTTGTCTCTACTTGTGGTCCTAGGTATGTAACATGCATACCCTTTCACCTCGGTGTAAGGAAATGCATCTTTAAGCGAATGCATAATGTAAGCTATGCGCCGAAGTCACCAAACGCTTGCGTGTTCATATCAATCATTAGAGAAAAGATTCTGGCAGATACTGCAGAAATGCCAAACTTTACGAAATAATAGTTGTGTGCAGGTCTTCTCTGGGAGTTGCCTAAGTAATGCGTAGGCGTTCGTTATTAACCGCCCGTTGGTTCAACGTCCTATGCTGTTGGCTAAATGCGAGTAGTGCGTTTCTCTTTCCCGGAGGTGTGCACGATCATGCCCTTCAATTTCCCGCGCGTGTTCTGCGCCGAAGCTTTCCCTGGGTTGTCATCGCTGGGCGCAATCGCATAGGCCCCTCTCCTACTCTTTCTTGTGTTCTTGAGAATATAGCAGTATTGCTGTAGGTACACCCCAACCACATAGTTCAGGCGTATTCACGTCCTGCAAGCCTGGAGGCTTAGCGCAGTGCATTTCAAGAAGTACCGTAAAACGGGATGTGTTTTACCGTCGTGGCGCACTGTCACTATACACAGACATTTACTATGCATGCGTAGCAACATCAGCAAAGCGAGTGAAAATACCTTCATGTGTGGTAATACATATGGTCCAACGAAATGTGCCTTAACGACCTATCATTGCCTAAACTCGCAAAGAGTTTGTTTATTTTGTTTCACCTCTCTTTAACATTCTATTAAGAGTGCTTATGGACTATAAAAAAGAGAATTTAGCCCACTTGGTAAAAAACTTGGTCGCTCAGTGTGAAAGCGTTCATTCGGAACCCAGTTCCGCATGTATTCCCTTTCCAAAAGATTCCGTTTTGTACACTGACTTCACTTAGCGATAACGCTTACATAATGAGTGGATCAAAGGACGGGCAGTGAGAGTCAAAAGAGCTTTAGTGGTCCTGAGAAAAATGGTGAAGGGAGGCCCAGGGCTCCTCACCAAGTCGCTGGCTCCACCCAGAACGGATTCGGAAGTCGGTGACTATCGTGACGGCCCGGGCTTTGTGGACAGCCTTTGAATGAAGAGTGATATCCGATCTTCAGAGCTTTGCACCACTTAATCTTACTGTGCAGACCTGATCAGAAATTGGGCAAAGCCAGAGCATATGATCAAGAATGCAGGACTTGTGTCCGTACAGTTTTTTTTGTTGTTGTTGTTGGTGTACTCATGCGTGCGCATTTAGTAAACGTGCAACATGCCTTATGGTGCTGGCTATCTATAATACAAACACACAATTATTCCTTAAAAATGAAGGTAGTAATATATTCTCCGAAATTAAACGTAATTTGTCCTTCTTCAGCCGTTCAACGAATGAAGGAATGAAGTCGACGTACGCATTCGTGTTATAATGTAAAGCGTGTTTACCAAGCTAAAGACATATTTCTAATTCATTTTTCTCCCAATCGCCGCCGTCTTGTAGGTTTAGTGGCTGTGACATTAGTGCTGCTATCAATCTACTTGTTCTGCAAGCGCAACATAAAGACATGGCTCCACGCAAGAGGCCTTGCTTGTTTGACGCGATGCACCACGGAGGACGAGCTGGACGAGGAGAAGCTGTTCGACGTGTTTGTCTCGTTCAGCAGCAGGGATCAAGACTTCGTCCACGACAACATCCTCCCCATTCTGGAGGCTCACGGGATCTCCTACTGCACGTACGAGCGAAACTTCAAGGGAGGCTTTCCTCCTGCAAGACATCATTCGTGACGCCGTCGCCTGTTCCAGGAGAACGCTGCTCGTCCTCACACAGTGAGAAATTACTTATTGGTATCCTGCTATGAGCGGATTAAGACTCCGAGGACCTCAGACTCTAAAGTCATTGGCGAGCTTCAGTGGTGTTTGATCGGCTTCGGTTTGCTAAGAATGAATGAAACATTCGCCACTCGCAAGTGTTCCGCAGAGAAGGGGAGGCAGTAACCATTAAACAGTAGTTCATGTTTCTGTATTAAAGGATTGTATGAGCAACTTATCACAGGTGAAATGATCGCAAGAACCCATAAGTTGAAGGAATAATAAATTCGGCGTGGTCGTACTTTTAAAAATTGGTTTCAGATGACGCAAAGGAATATGCGAAGCAGGGAAGGCAAGCTTTCATTCCAGGTATAACAGCAAAGTAAACATTTGTTGGATGATTGTGAACTAGTTGAGCAAACGTTAATGCACGCGCGATAGAAAAGGTAGTACATGGAATAACAGAGATCTGGAATAACAGCACGTGGGATTTCTGTTGGAAGAACTTGCTTTTCGGCAACTTTGTGACAAGTCCTGCTTCAGCTACACGCCAGCACACACGCATACACATACACGTCAGCACACACACGCGCATGCAGTCAATAAAAACCATGTCCTCTCTAACAGAGCGCATCTCAGTTGCAAGACTGCACGCATTAGCTGGTATAGGCGTGCGTGTGTTCGAGCCTATCGAAGTACGGTGCGATTGCATTACCCATGTGAGCTAATCGTTGTCGAAAGAGGATCAACACTCTTATGTTGATTCGAACTGCAGCATAATTATATTTTCAGCCGGTTATTTGATACGGACACGTAAGTATGATGTCGAAAACGGGAAATACCCCCCCCACCCACTCCCCCACCCAGGTTTGATTATTTCTAGTCATTATTAGTGGCTTAACTAAGCGCTTCTTGCGTTTCTGTGCGAATTTCTTGTACGATCGAGGTTTCGCGCAGTATTTACACTTGCCAGATGTCGCTCAACCATGCTGTGTTAATAGAGCGTTCTCCGTTCGGCGTAACTTTCCCAGGCTGTGCATTATGAGGAATTCCGTCGAGGTTACCAAACACGTATGATGAAACGGCCTTCAGAAGTTCGCTGGTCCGAAGCGAAGATTCTACTACTTCTAGTAAAGAATTAAGTTGATTATACGTAGGACAGACCCTCGTCTTTCCAGATGACAGCCCAGGAGCGCTAAATTTAAATGTAAATAATGGCCGTGAAGACTTGCTTCGGTTCCTTTGAGAAGCACTTGGTTATCTCAATGACATCTTTTTTGTAGTGTGTTGGTTCTTGGACATTAGAAGAGCGATCAGTAACGTGAAAGAAAGCAGCACAATGTGAATGCCATCATCTCGTCTCGTTCATGCTTAGTCATGCGGGTTTTCCCTTCTTAGGTGCGACTGTTCTGAACTGTTTCAGAGTTTCCAGCATGCACTGTTTCGGCTTATAATCAAGAACACATGCTAAAGCTTATAACTGGTCACTAGAGAATCGACGAAAAGCTTTTATTTATTTATTTATTTATTTATTTATTTATTTATTTATTTATTTATTTATTTATTATAGTTATCCAGCGCGTCAGAAATTGTCGCCTTTTTGTTCAAAAAACAACATCTATTGTTATTTAATTCCAATCATTGTGAGCTAACTGTTGGCAACGTTCGAGTCTCATATGTGCGTTCTTATACGCGCTTTGGTATTGTAAACTCACTTGCTCTTCTTAACACAGGATGTATTACGTGCTTCGACAGTCTATGTTTTTTTGACGGGGGTCTTGATTGCAGCCTGCAGTAAGTACAGTAAAGAAATACTGACCAGGTCAGCCTAAGAGAAGCAGGTGGGTACATGCTGAGAACGCACGTTACAGGTCTCGTGAATATTATCTTGTTGGTGGTTTTCGTCATTCCACCTTAATAATTGAGGTAAAAATATACACAGCATCACTATGAAAGATAACAGGCCGTCCAGACTCTTCCGAATTTAAGCATCCTCTTTTTCTCGAGCATGTCTATACCCAGGCTCCTGATGCATGCTCACATAGATGTGCGACAATCCACTATCGATGTAAAATATGTGGCTATTCTTCATGCAATAAGCACTGGCATCTTGGATCATGTACTGCCAGTAAGAAACGAACATTTTCAAATCATCGCTTTCCGTTGTCCTCTGCTGTTGAGTGCAGTCATCCGTAATCGCCCACAAAGGGACACTGCTGAATGCTTCGATAGTTGTGGGTTCACGAACACACGCTAGATTGCTTATCGAAAAGAATGATGGAAATACATGTGTAGCTTACCAGTGTCAAGTGGGTCTCATTGAATGGGCTTAATGAAGGGCGCTGTGCGTAGCTGGTCGCGGGCATGCTGCTAGTGCTCCATCTGCCTTTGTCGCAGGAACTTCGTGATGAGCGAGTGGTGTCGATGGGAGTTCCGACTGGCTCATCAGCGTGCTCTTCAAGACAAGGTTAATCGGCTGATCATCATCTTGGTGGACGAGTTTGCACCTGTTTCGCTCAACGAGGACCTGAAGGCCTATGTTCGCGAGACAAACTACCTGCGCTGGAATGAAACGAATTTCTCCGAAGAGACTGCTTTCATCAATGCCCAGAAGGGACACCACGAGGAAGACGATTAGTGAGGAAAGGCGCGTAGTGTCGGCGTCAGGAGACGCTGCAGCCGTAGAGCCTTCATAAGTCACTTCTGGAGAGCCCAACTTCTGGAGGTTCTAGCTTACGATGCTAGTTTGCGATGCTAGTTAACGATATAGTTATGAAAAATATAATCATGATTTATGTGTGAAACATCGGTATTTCTTTGTGCGCGAGAGATTCGTAAAAGTACGCCTTCATTACGCCATGTGCAGGTAGGTGCATGCACAGGGAAGGAGTGAAAACTCATAACCGTGCTCCCACACCTGTAAAATGCGCCGAGAAGGGATTTGAACGCGAGCATACTTTGCGCGTCGCGACGGTTGAAATCTAGGTTATGGAGGTCCACGCCGCCCAGCTGCCTTCTGTGGAGCCCCTGTGTCGTGCTCTCCGAGGGCATTCTCTGAGCTAAGGGTGCTCCCCTCTTGCAGTGTAGAGGGCTGCCAATGGCTGGAGCGAGGTGTTTGATGTGTGATTTCATCGCGCATCAGCGTGGACGACTACCGCTACATCGCGGCGAATGAGTAACCTCGCAAACCTAGCAATACACAGCTTCAATGAACTGTGCAAGTGGTTGATTACTAGCAGTGACAGCCATTAAGCGTGCGCAGGATTACCCTTCAGGGGGGGGGGGGGGATCCTGCGCACGCTTATGGCTGTCAATGTATGGGGCTAACTTTGTGCCCCCCCCCCCCCCCTATTGAATTTTTAGCCTATTATTGAGTTTTTAGCCTATTTCTTTCGATTGAACGTTAGGTAGAAGCCGTTGCAACAAAACAAGATAAAGAATTTAAAAAAAACTGCAACTTCAAAACACGGTAAGAGCGCTACCTGGTTTTTTGGCTATGGCCACCGAGTATACAAAAGAAATTAAGGCAGCTTCACCATAGTGGTGCTAAGCCTGAAAGAAGTTCAGAGCTGGGCAGCCTTCTTTGTTTCTCTTCGCTTTTCTCTTTCTTTCCTTCTCTCTTTCTTGTTCTGTCTTCCAGTTTTATCTGTATTTCGTCTCCTTATTTCTGTTTATTTCCGTTTATTTCTATTTTTCTTGGTATGTTTTTCCTTTCTTTCTCTATCATTCTATGTGTCGCTTGTTTCCTCTTTCAATTTTTATGCGTGGTTTGTGTTGTCGTGTTTCCCTAGCCGTAGGAGTAATGTGCGCACTTAATATCATCATAAGGGCGCTCGAAGAACAAGAGGAACAAGTGTTCTCTTTGGCGCGTTAATATCATAACCAAGGCGCTCGAAGAACAAAAAAAAAAAAGAAGAAGACTTGCTTTAATCTCATCATCAAGGCGCGCGAAGAACAAGAGGGAGAAGACTTCTCTTTTATATGCTACAGCTGGCTATGCTATATGAGGTTTTCCCTGCGTAACGCCTAGCGACGACGGCCGCATACGACAGCCTGGCCCTCTCAGTGCTCCGCACTTAAAATTCACCGGCTATTATCCTACTGTTTAATACGAATGCTGAGGGCAGCTTCGTGTTGTGGCAACGCCAACTGTGTTTGAAGTTTTGGCTGTCAGTAGCTTTAGCACTGTAACTTTCGCTACATATTACCGCAGAAACTGCCAGTATTCGAGTGCTACGCACACCCCTTTGTGCATTGCAGGAGTCGCGAACTAAGCGAAGCGCCGAAAGCCCCGTGAAGCCCTAACCACACGTACGCGTTACTACGCGTCAGCGCGTGGCGAGAGAGGGTGCGCAGCTTCTTGTAGCCGCGCACGCTCTCCCTCCATAGGGAGAGGGTGCGGCGCCGAGTCTACACGTCGCGCTGATGCATCGTAACACGTACGTCTGGTTAGGACTTTATAGCAAGCGAAGCCAGCCGCAATGATTCTGCAAGCCCTGCATGCACACGAGATACCGACCCAAAAGCTAGCGCACCTGATGGAGGAAGAAAGCGAGGTTAGAGGCCAGTGGCTCGTCATATCGACAGACTCCACTTTAGCCTCTCTTTCGTCCTCGTTCACTTTATCAGTTACGCCGACGGCAACGCCGCTCAACGAAGGAACGGGCGCCTAGGAGCTGCGCTCTAAAATGCGCACACGAGGTTCGTCGTTATGCGAAACTTTTCCTTCTTGCTTGTGTACCCTCCTGAGCAGCCTCGCTAGTGCGAGTTGTGCACTCGTGAGTGTTTCGGCATTCAAAATGTTAATGTTTTCCCCCCTCAACACATTGTTATTGGTCTAGCTCAGCCTTTTTCTCGGGATGCGGGGGGTGCAGCGACACCTTGTTTGACCGTGGTAACGGCGTGATTGCTGGGCTTGATGCGACAGGTAACAATGGTGTGCAAGCTTCTCCTACGTAGGTACCTTTCAGCTAATTCTGTTGGCGTTGCTTTGCAACGTAAATGGAGCGTGAAATGTGGTCATGTAACCTCACAAAAATCGCGTCAAGGGTAGGCACTCATTTGTATTTTGAATTGTCTAGGCTGATAAAGTTGGGACTGTGTACCCCTATCCTTGCCGTTCTTGCTACATATTTCTATCCCCCCAGCCGACGCAACCCGCAAGTAAATATTGGGGGGCTTGATTAGTGCTGAGGGCCCCTTTAAGCCACTGTGCTAGGTTGGCGTAAGCTGAAGCACATCACGTTGGGGCAAAAGCGGACCTGCGGTCCTCACAGCCCCCATGGACATGGCGCGCTTCGCCACTTCAGAGCAATTGCAGCTGTAGGGGAGAAGATACTTGTTTGAAAGTGGAGCAACGTACAACAGGTGTGATTCTCCTCGAAGTGCTGAGAAAGCGAATTTGGCATTTCTCGGGCAGTTCTGCGGTGAAGGTCAGTCGAAATGATCGCGAGAAGTCCTTGACCTAACAATACACCTTCACAAGGCCTGCAGCACTGAGATTGTCCTGGTAAAGACTTTCATAGTACGCCGACAATAAAACAGCTAATAGGCACTCAGTGATGGAGGTAGTGCACGTCTCCTATTTATACACATACAACTCTTCGTCGCGCTTGATAACAGCGGATCTCAAGTACACCTGCAGCATATCTGCGAGATCGACTATGTTGGAGCCTATGGCGGTCTGGATTTCAATTCAACGGCCGCTTCTATGCCTTCTAGCGCAACGGCAACGTGGCAATGTTCAGGACGGTGGTAGTATATATCCCTGATGTTTACAGAGAAAGCATGGGCTCTTCTGATGCTGTACTCCTTCTGGAGTGTGTCATCTCGGTGGAGATGCCCACCAAGAAGGGGTTCTTGATCGGTGGAGCTTGAGATCACGCAGAAGGAACCATCACGGACGCTTCAGCTCCGTTTGCATCTTTGACACAAGGACTCGGAAAGGGTTGCAGTCAGCGCTCACCCTACCTTGTTTTTTTTTCTCTGTCTCGGTGTTTTCTTAGCGCTGATTACAATGAAATGGCCATACTATCTCGCGCTCATACCCTTAGTTATTATCTGCATTATGATACTTGACCGCCACGTACCTGGGCTAGATTCCGGCTCCAACTATAATTTGTATTTTTCGATTTCTATTCAGGTCACATGAGTGTTTGTACCGCAGACCGCATCTTTCAAGGTCAGAGCCTGATGATGCCCTGAAAGGGGCCCTGCAGCACTTTTCTAAGTACTCATCTAATAGCTTCATTAAAATACTTTATTGCCTGACGAATCAACTCCCTCGAAAAATTTTATGATCCGTCAATTAAGAGCGGAGTTGTACGGATTTGTCGCACGACAAGCGGTATCTCTACCCTGTCGTGCCAGCGAGCCCCCTGAAACCTAGACAGGGAAGAAGGGAGTGTGATAACAAGGGGGCAAGAAGACGTCCGCTCGCCAACGCGCGTGATGACCTTGAGCACTTTCTTATCTTTTGCATTTTTTCGACCGCACGGCTTATTTTCAGTATGCGCCGTGTGCGTGGCGGCCACGGTAACTATGCAGCACACGATGCTGAACTCAGCCAATGGATCTGCACTTTGGGATTATGGCACTGTCATTTGTAATAATAATAATAATAATAATAATAATAATAATAATAATAATAATAATAATAATAATAATAATAATAATAATAATTATACCTCGAGCATCGCAACCCAAAACCACGATATGATTATGAGAGACGCCGCAATGGAAGGTTCAGCAAATTTCGACCACCTGAGGTTCTTTAACGAGCACTGGACTTTGGGTTTATGGCATCATTTTTCGAGAGGATAGGGAATTATTTATAGCTGATTTTGAGAATTTTGACTGAGAATTAATTCTAATTTACAGGCTGCGTGCTGCGCTGAGATGTTTCGGTCACGTGTTGTCGGGAGCCTCGACTACCGGTCGGACGCCTTTTCTGACTATGATGAATAATTGTAGCAGGGCCACTTTAAGTCCCTCGGCATGAAAGTCAGGGTGCAAGCGGGAATTGAACCCTGGCATTAGGCGGGGCTGTCAGTTGTTCTACGACAGAGCCGCATCAGTGTTGGAAACGGCTGCGGTAAAATACCCCACGCCGTCGTAATTTCGGGCAGAAAGTCACGTTGACAGGCGTAAAAATGTAGTACCGCAACATGCGTCACACCATGCGAAACCCGTATCGATCGTGTGTGGTCTAAAGCTGCCAGCCCATTACCATGTGTTCAGCTAAAATTAATCATCATCATCATCACAACCTTCGCAACTATATTGACAATAGGCGTTCGAGGAGAGTTCACTAGAATCGAAGAAGCAGCGGGCTGCTAGTGAAATAAGAAGGAGGTATTTGCCTACGCAGCTTCTAATATAGTCCTTTCTTGTGGTTCATCTTGCTCTTTTACAGTGCTTACTCTCTGTCTCCCCTCCTGGATAATAAAAATGGTCAAAGATCACAAACATCATGGCCTTGGTTATGTGTCCAGCGCGCAGTTACCTAATGTCAGAGTAGTCCAACAATAGTATATTTAGAGCGAATAGTGGACAGAATGCAAACAAATGACTGCGCTGCGAAGCCAATGACATTTTGTTTCTTTCATCGGGCAACAAACTGACGCATCATGCAACACGACCAACACATTATCTGCAGTGTGAGGTTAGCGTACATCCACATTTTTTGAGAAATCCCGGGCGAAATATTTGTTTTATTCGGTATTATGGGTGCGTCATTAGGACCTAATGGTCACTATTAACTGCACGACATCGTAAATATTTCTTCCTGCTTAAAAAGAGGCATTTCTTGTAACATTTTTAATGTCTAATCATTCACGGACGCTCATATTTTTGTTCATTCGAGACCACCATGAGAAAGAGGACGAAGAAGAAGAACCGCTGCGAAAAGGAACGCAAGTGCGATGGATCCAGCCTGGGAAGTAGCGGTAAGATTTTTGATTGGCTGAGGGTCAAATGGACATTATTACACCGCTTTGTCGGGTAGAAAAGGCAGATAAGAGCGCGGATACTTGTGTGTAGAAGCCATGTTCGTGATTAATTCGATGTACATTGGACTCTGAACGATGTCAGGATGATAAAGCCACCCACTAGAAGTGGAAAACTGTGCCGCAGGAAGACTACTGTCGGGCTCAGTTTGTTGACGAGACTAGACGTCAATTGATTGGCAAATATGCACCAGTCTCGATAGTGATGGGATACTTAGAAGCGGCTACTTGTTTAAGCCAACCAGCAAGCATGCTTTTCCAATGTTCCATTTCGCCTGGTAATGTTTGCGAGTACTTCCGAGTCTTCTAACAACTTCGGTGTGGCCGTTGATTGCAAGACCATAAATTGTGGTCTGCGTAATTACATTTCGCATATAGTGATAATTAGTTGAGTTTTGCGTCTTTCTTGGTTTGCAGTGCGCAGGTATACGAACTCGTAACTTCTATTTGCTGACTGTTTACTTTTAAAAGCTCTGTTTTGAGTGACGATTCCAGCTCGACTGAAGTCTGGTTTTCTATAATTCTTAGTCCTCCTTGATACAGAACATCATAGAGAGACGGGGACGGCAAAACTGCGCTTGGAGTGTACTTTTAATTACTATCGCAATAAAGCGAAATGACTTAACACCTCCATTTGCTCGCGTGGACCCTCATGGTCAAATTTGTCCGATGGCGACAGAGACAATGACATTGCCTCGTCGCCGGATCGTCGCCGGAAGATACAGCAGTGTTATTGTGCAGAAGCGCTGTCGCAAAGCGGAAGCGCGCATCTTACCTACTTGTTCATGTCTTTACTCTGAAGTTTTCCACCACTTGGCGGCAATTTTCGAAATCGTGAAATGCGTCATGTGAATTGTGTAATGTTGTTAATTTACTGGGCGCGCTATCGTGTACTTTCCGGTGGTTATCAGGGTCCCCTTATAAACGTCCTCGATTATAAACGGCCTCGATATATAAAAAAAAATGTCATGGGACATTTTGGTGTCTGCACTCCTTGAAAGGGTTGTAGGCTGTGTTTGAGCATGATACAAAGTGCTGTGTTCCGGAGTTTGTCGTGTCTATTTATACACACTCCATGTGTTTTTGAAACGCTTCAAGACGTACCATAATGGTTTTTACTGCAGGCGTTCCGTCGACAAAAGAGAGCGGCCAAACCTGTCCGCCACAAGGTCACAGCAAGCGGTGAACCACCGGAAACGTGCCGGTGGTGGACTCACGAGCTGCCCTGGATGGTGGTGGTTCTTGGCACAGTGCTCTTGCTGCTCGCACTCACCGTGTACAGCCTGATACCGACTCGATCCGCACGATATGTCGTCTTGACGGGTGACGACTGGCGTCGAAACCCATCGCCCGTGTTGGACCGGGCAGCACAATGAACACGGTGCCAAGGGCGCCCGTCTTCCGTGAAACGCAGCGTTGCTTTGGTTCGTGGAGTACTACAAGCTTAACCATCTCCAGAGAATTTGGACATGCCATCGCTTTACGCGCCACCTCTATTTATTTATTAAACCTTCAGCGTGGGAGGAATACCAGAGCCACCGATCATAAATAAATGCCATTACGAGATTTATAATGATGGTAACCCATGAAAACCGTTGTCTTTTATTGCGTTTGGCCGTGTAGTAGCCGCTACAGGCAATATTATTACCCGGAAGCACTAGAAGGAATGATGATACCTTTTATTTTAAGGCTGGACTTTAGGCAAGAGATTTGCTTAACGGGAACCGGATACGGTCATAGCATAGTGGAAGAAATATATGGAACCGGTTTAGCAAGTCCTTATAATGAGCTGGGCGATTCAAGCTATCGGACTCAAGGATTGTAATTTATTACAAGGCTTTAAATCCAGTGAATTGCTAAAGACCGTAACCACTACTATTTGCAGCCGCCCCTGCTTATAGCCCGTTGCGTGGATGAGCGACGGGATATAGGTGAACAATTTCATTGCATGTAACTCGCACGTAACTGGTAATTTTTCCATATTTCTTGGGGATAAATGCTGCTCATAATAGTTGGGACAATGAATAAATGGTCGAAACAACAAAGCTAACAGAACGACAATACACAAGCACCATTTACAACTACTGTTCGCAAATTTCGGTGGACCGCTGGCGTTCTATAGATGTGTTAATGCGAACCATATAAAGCGCCTTTCCAGCAAAAAAAAAAAAGACAGAAAAAAAACGCCAGGCCTGCGCGAAAAGCGCAGCACAGTCACAGCGAAAGCTGCAAGAGCGGTATTCCTAGAGCCCGTTGTAGACTCCCCTGGGGCAACTAATACAAGTACGCTTGCAAGGTGCCTACAACGCCATAAAATTGTGCGGTGGCTGATGACAGCGAAGAAATATGGGAAGGGTTTAATATCTCTATTGAAGGAAAGAATACACATGAGGGCTCGAGCCGGAATCGAACCCAGGAAATCTGCATGGCAGCGAAGTATTCTACCATAGAACCATGTCAGTGCATCAAACTGCTGTGGAGAAAGGCCCTTTACAAGCGTTGTGTCAGGGCAACTCCTGTTGACGGTTGCAGAGTTGGCTGCCTGATTATATACGAATATAATAAACATTACATAGGTGCAGCGATGACTACGCAATCTATAGTCAATCGTTGCGCTTAACTATCGATACGCACATCATCGCACCGTGGCCTGCACTTTGCGGCGATAAAACTGGACGTCAAACATGAGTGCCGACGTTAAGTCTAAGTAGGAGCTACCCTTTACACACCGGTGTACTCTGCGTGCCCGAAAGGCCCACGATATGCGCAAAAGTACAGTTACACAAATGTGTCTATCCGCCTCGTAACGCTTGGCTCAAAGCGAAAAATTCCGGCATAGGCTACTGCACGCTACCTGCTTCACATGACATGATTCCCGCTATACCTGGGTGGGATCCGGCGGATTTTTTTTCCCAACAGGATATTCGCGAGTCAGCAGCGTCATGCAGTACGGTAATTCTGTCATAACTGACAAAGGTATTTGTCTAACCCTTCAACAGCTTTGCTGCAAGAACAAGAGTTTGCGACGATGAAGGAGGATTCTAAGTGGTAGCATCTTCCGGGGTGGAGGTCATCATTCCTCGCAGAGAATTCTACAATAACATGGAGGCACTCTTATTTATAAAGTGGCGTTGCAATAAAAAACGTACGCCAGTTAAATTGAAGCGATTTTCACATCGTTGTAGAGCACAAAACGATGCGCGGTTTATTATTGTCATTGTAATGGTGGGGAGACATTGCTCGTTCTCCCAGCATGCAGTCGCCTCTCAAATGCAGTAGATTAAACATATCTAATACAAAGTGTAGCACAAGTCCATGATTGCGTTTTCAACAGTGTCCAACAAATTTTTTTAAAACGAGCCCACTCATACATACTTGTCCTTATTAAAAGCTTGTTCTTCGAGACAGGTATTTTCAGCATCACAATCTTTCCACAATTCCTCGGGTGTCGCAAAGATAACACTACTGAAAGGAAGACAAAAAGGAAGTAATAGACCTTTGTAGCCCACAAGCACATATAAATAATCTCCTTTTTTCTTGAACAATGTCGGTGGCGTTTGCCTCTAATAAGGCGTACCTGTAAGAAAACAAGCGCATTTTACGCGATGCTTGAAATATATCGTCAAGAGGCTAGTATCGCAAGCTATGTAAACACAAGGTTGAACTCTTCAGAAGTGTTTTGTGAAGGTTCCGCGTCTGGAGTGTCTTTTGCGGTTGACATTATACAGGACTGTGTTCACTAATGGTCTTCCTCGTGACATTTTTCCTTGGCATTGAGTGAAGCAGTCTCTCCCAGAAGTTCGTTTCGTTCCAGCGCAGGTAGTTTGTCTCGCGAACGTACTGTCTCAGATCGTCGTTGAGCATACCAGGTGCGAATTCGTCTACCAAGACGATGATCAGCCGGTTAACGTTGTCTTGAAGAGCACGCTGATGAGCCACTCGGAACTCCCATCGGCACCACTCGCTCATCAGGAAGTTCCTGCGACACAGACATATGGAGGATGGCAGCATGCTCGAACTGCGGACAGCGATCTCACTAAGCGGCACATTCCTTCAAATTGCGATGTAATGGCACATATTAAACAGACTTATTTTGAACAACTCTAGTGTGTTTATTTGAAGACCATATGATGAAGATTCGGTCTTGATGCGCTGCGCGAACACCTGCTGTGGGCAAGAAAATCAGCAAACGGCTGGAGAGACTGATTTTAGATGCGAAGCAGCTTAGAGCGGAGTTCAATCCGGTGGTGTGCGGCCTGACCACCCTTACTGCGGATGCGCCAACTCTCCCCCTCTCCTCGCGTGAGCGCGAGGAGGTGGGAGGAGATGGGGTGGAGGAGGTGGCGTGAGCGCTGCCTCCATTTAGTTTCTCCTCTCCCGTTTCTCTCTCTCTGGCGCAGCTGTGCGCTCGTATATAATGCGACGCGCACTCGCTCCGTCGCACTCTCCTTCGCAACGGCGCTATGGATGTCAACGTTGGCGCCAGTTGTAGCGGCATCGGTAACGTAAGCTGTGATACCAGCGCAAGCAGCGTAAGCAGCACCGCTGATACACAACTCCACACACAAATCAAACATACACGGAAACATACCAATGGAAACACAAGTGAACACCAGCGCTGCTTCGCATCCCCACATGGTTCCCTTCAGTGGGAGATGGTGTAATTTTTAGTAGCTATTTTGATAAGACAGATGGACTCAGTGACGTCCTTTGACCATGCATGAGCGTGTAATAGCAGCAGTGTATGAGCCACTGCTAATGCCTTCCGAGATCAGACCTGAGGTAAAAAGATGAAATTTTTAATAGTATTTGTTTCTCAGATTTACTTAACGTAATGATTTTCCTGACGTTATCTTGTAGGTTACAAAATATGATGTTGGAACGTGGTTGGCCAATTCATAATTCGCTGAATGGAACTTCTTTCAAGAAGCACTTTGACGTCAGTGCACGCGTTCACAGTCTATATTGCATTTATTTCGTATCCTTTATGGCATGGACATTAGATACAAAGGTATCGCATAGATATCAGGCGCCGTTGCTCGAACGCGGCCTGTTCCTCCTCGAAACGCATCACGCGTTCCTTTCATATCCGGTAGCAGAAACTACATGACGCGAAGAAAGCCCCGCAGAGTGCGCGCCAAATCCCTTTTTCTTCCATTCCCCTCCTTGCGACACACCAAGCGACAATGAGTCGCCGCAAACGTCACGTGACCCGCCGCCGGCGCAGCTATCCCGCCAATCAGACGGCTCAACGTGCGCCTCATCCTTTCTTTCTTCTCTTTTCTTTATTTCTGCGTGCGGCTTATACCCGCAAACCCAATGTGAGCCACACGGGTTTTAACGCGATAGCGTTAAAGAGCTCGTTTCGCAGAAATTCCGGCGTCGGCGTCGGTGTCGGCGTCGTTGGTTGTGAGCGAAAAATCATCATCTTGTCCGTGACCGAAAAAATCGAGAAAGATGCAAATAAAATAAACAATAAAAATTTCCGGGTCCGAATGAGGATCGAACCCGGGTCGTCTGCGTGGCAAGCAGTTCTACCACGCATCCAGGCTTCTGCTTGTGATTACACATAAAATAACTTCCTCTGCTTGGAAGTGCAGTTAAAATAACTTTCATGCTTTGCAAACACGCGCGTCCTGTATACAGGCGTCACAATACAACATATAATTATCGCAGTAATATTGCGTGGTACAAGCGTGCATAGCCATCGGGCGTCAGAAGATGTGCATATCATAACGCCATTGTGGTTCAAAGCCGTGTACCCATTACAAAAGGCACACACGTTACTGCGCGTATTCCCTTATGACCACGTAGTGGGTGCATAGCAACTTCGAAAACATTTCCCGCATTTACCGCACATAATTGCTCGTGGTTCAAACCATGCTACGCATTACATAGTGTGCACTAAGGGATTGAAGTACGGACTAGGGACAGGATATCGCTATCGCGCTCAACTCTTAATGGCGAAGCTTAAGGGTCCCCCCAATTTTTTGTGTGACGCCAACGCCGAGAGAGGTTAGACATGGCAGGCTTCGTATGAATGAATGTCATGTTCCTTGAATGGTTGACTCACGAGAGCATAGGCTATCGCCATTGCTCTCCTTAGCGTTGCCTGAAGGTCTTGTAACTTTTTTGCAGCTTGAGAAAGATTACAGTGATGTTTCGTTCCAGAATAGTAAAACCTGATTGGTAAATAATTATAGCTTACTTTCCATATCAATGCACACACGCGCTCTGGCGCATTCAGACTCTCTAGGGAGAGGCGATCTCTAGGGGAAGATCCGTTTGTATTGACGTGTGGGTGTTTGTGTGTGTGCCCGCGCGTGCGTGCGTGTGTGTGTGGGGGGAGGGTCTGTTTCTGGAAGTGTACAGAAGTGCGGTATAGTAACTCAACCGAGACAATTTACCAGCTTGCTAACAGGGTATTTTTCTAAACTGCCATGTGCATTTCGTATCACGTAGCAATTATCTCTCCATCATACAACTCTGTTTGAAAAATTAGACATAAAGAAATTCTTCACTGGTGCAAATGATGTGCTACTAAGGCCATTTCACTTGTACGCCATCTTGTCCTATCCTCTGTAACACAGAAACCCGAAGTAATATTACATGGTTATTGTTTTATCTGTGTATGATGGGCAAGTGAGGATTTCAACCAAAATTTTGTGTGTCGTCCATTCTTAGGAAATTATTCGGCCCAACAGCACTGGAGTTAATTCACAACCTCAGTAACACAGCTACTCTTAGTCTTCATCAAATCATAGCAGGAAATCAAAGAGAAACTTCTCACTGTGTGAGGACGAGCAGCGTTCTCCTGGAGCAGGCGATGGCGTCACGAATGATGTCTTGCAGGAGGAAGCCTCCCTTGAAGTTGCGCTCGTACGTGCAGTACGAGAACCCGTGAGCCTCCAGAATGGGGAGGATGTTGTCGTGGACGAAGACTTGATCCTTGCTGCTGAACGAGACGAACACGTCGAACAGCTTCTCCTCGTCCTGCTCGTCCTCCGTGATGCATCGAGTCAAACAAGCAAGGCCTCTTCCGTTCAGCCACGTCTTCACGTTGTGCTTGTAACATAAGTAGGTTGACAGCAGTGCTAATGTGGCAGCCAGAAAACCTGCCACACAAAACCCATATGCAGCAGAGATGAATTAGAATTGTGTGTTTAGCTTGGTAAACTCTGTGTTCAGTAGAAAATTAGTGCGTACGTCGGTGTAATAAGTTCAACCTTTGAGAAACGATGAAATAAATTTCCTCTAAGGGAACTTATTAATCTGTTTATTCTGAAGAAACCGTTTGTATTCTAGGTGGGTTCAAACTAAGGCAACTTCCCTTTTATTACTTGGTTTACTTTCATTACTTTCTTTACGCATAAATGCGTAAAGAAAGTAATAAACGTAAAAAAATGTAAAAATGCATAAGCATTGTTGGACTGTTATGCCTGCTCAAAACGAAAACTGTCCACCTTTCCCTCCGTTCTTCACTCATGTAAGACGAATCACTGCCAAGAAATGAATGCAATAAGCAAAATAAATTCAAAATTATAAACTTTCGCGGTGGGGCATTCCCAGTCAACAATCCCACGCAGGAAAGCGGAGTGTCTACCCATTGTACTAAATACATTGTCTTCATTGTCTGTAATCTTTTTTTATCAGAATTACAAACCTGAGTACAACAAATGAAAGAAATTACGCGCAAGATTTAGTGATTTCAGGCCTCTTAGAGTAGCTGTAGCCGTGAAAGGCTTTCTCCTTGTTGAAGCAATTGGGGTACTCTTTCTGTTTTTTTTAAATGAACATGTGTACTGTTCGATCTACTGATGTTACCAAGATATCACGTTGCATAGCCGCGCAGAATGGTGGTGAGCCATGCAGGTATTCACACACGCCCGGTAGGACAATACTTCTTTCAAATTATGCGCTTATTTGATTAAATGTGCACGTTGGCGGTTAAGTGAATATATCTGAAACATGTGACCATGTATTGCCTCCGAAATTACGGTAAAGTGCTCACGAACGCAACAAGCAATAGGAAACACGCTGGGACAACGATGCGCCGGGGAAGCGCGCAACACAGAACGCGCGCGAAATAGAATAGCGTGATGATCGACATTATTGGGAAGAACGAGCGCACTGGTCGCCTTAAGACGACAGCATACGACGACTACACAGTAGTCGGTTAGTAGCAACCGTCTACGCATCATTTCTTAGTGATTTCAGGCCTCTTAGAGTAGCTGTAGCCGTGAAAGGCTGCAGCTACTCTACCCCCACTGAACATTCTCTGCCAGCCGTTACGCAGCGAATACGAGCATTCCGTAATGATTGCAAGCTCTTAAGGACTATGACGAACATTTTGTTTAGTGCTTGGCATGAGCACAAAAACGTTTTATTACTTCGGCGTACTGCTCACAATGTACATTGACATACATTATTTTTTCTTAGCCCAACGTGAAAAAGCACACATGTACTCACCTAGGACAGTAAGTAGGTATGTCGTTGCTCTTGATATCATTTCTGGACAAAGGTCTGCCTCGCTCAAGGACACAAATGCTTTCCGTGCAACTAATGTATCCCGGCTTTCTTCACAAACTACTTCTTCAATGTCCTTAATCTAGTGCAGAGAGGTGCAAACGACAACAAAAAAGTAACATCACCTAGATGTAATAGAATGTCTGTCAGTACGTTGTTACTGGGAGATGAAGAATCCTTGAACACGGGGTTTTCACTGGAGCCAACACTTTGACACGCGGTCTTGTATTCGGCAAGTCTGCAAGTTTTGCAGTCTTGAAGTTTCAGTCTTGAAGGATATAAGTGCTGTTATCGAAATGTTGATTCCAGCGAAACCCTGTGTTCAAAGAAATTTTCATATCATGAAACGTCCATATTCCCCTGAAGTTGATGTTTACGTTATTATTGCGATAGCAATTATATGGACACTCTCGGCTGATTTTTGCCGTCGCCGTCATGCCCTGGATATGTATATGTATGTATATATGTAAAAAGGCACAAACAAAAATAAATCAGAAGAAAAAATTCCAAGGCACCCTAGCGGAGAATCGAACCAGCGAACCCTCAGCTCCGCATCGTGGTGCGCTAAACCACTCAGCCACACGCCATTTTTTTTAAATGCGAATGCATTTCATAGTCGGGCTATGTCAGGCATCCGGCGTTGTCCGGCGTTGTCCGGCGTTGTCCGGCGTTGTCCAGCGTTGTCCAGCGTTGTCCGCGGAGGAGGAGGATAGGTTGAGGAGGTAAGCGCCAGCAGGTGTTAGATGTGAAGCATCTTATGGCGAAGCTTAATCCGGTGGTGGTGGTGGGCGGCGTGACCACCCATACTGCGCATGCGCAAGCCCTTTAAAAAAATATAAATATAAACCTCCTCTCTCCCTCTCTCTCCTCTAGGCATCCCTCCCTGCGGCAACCACACCCTCACTGCGCATGCGCCTCCCCTCCTACGCTCCCCCCTCTCTCTCCTCTAGGCATCCCTCCCCGCGCTCCCACTGCGCATGCGCGTCCCCCCTCTCTCTCCTATAATACGCTCCCCCCCCTCCCTCCTCTAGGCATCCCTGCCCACAGCGTCCACACCCCCCACTGCGCATGCGCGTCCCCCCCTCTCTCTCCTCTCCTACGCTACCCCCCCTCTCTCGCCTCGCGACGCCGACGCAGGCAGCGTCTGCTAGCGAGTTTCTTGGTTGAAAAAAAATACCGGCAGATCCCACGCACCGTGGGAATCGATGTGATGCGAAGCAGCCAGCAAGGAGCAAATCATGCTGTACATAATATGCAGGTCATTATTTACATGATAGGACCTGTCATTTGTGGTCGTCAAACAGTCACGTCGCGAAATACAAATTTTGGTGTATATCAATCTTGCGAATTGGACGCAAGCGCACCACGAGCGTGGCATGTAAGTGGCATTGTAGATGACATGCATGCCAAGATTTACATGTTACCACCTGCCACTTATGTTCGCTTAATTTTTTTACCTCAAATCACAGCGAGACGCGAGACCAATCTGCCTCCATTTCGCATGCGTTCGTATTCTCGCGCTCTGCGCATCGTGCAGACGCCATCCGCGTTCCAGCGTTTAAATTGACGGACAATTTGTCAATTCCAAAGTGTGTTCCTCGAACGCCTGTGCCCACTGAGACGGGATCGGTCAGAATGAAACGTGACGCGCGCGTCTCCCTCCTTGCATGATTAGAGACGCCGGGCAATGCGACGTTACGCAAGCAAAGCGCGAGCGCTGTAGAGTCCAACGCGACCGGCGTCCGTTTGCGCGCCCCGGCGCCCACCTGGCACTGTGCCAGGGCACGGCTGGAGGGACGGATGGACGGACGGGCGGACGCGAGCATGAGACATTAAAGGCTTTCACCTTAAAATTTGGTGTATATCAAGCTGGCGAAACGGCCACAAGAGTGTCATGAGCGTGGCATGCAAGTCATGTTGCACATGACATGTCATGATTTGCATATTACCACGTCATTTATCCTTGTCATACAATCACGTCGCTGAATACCATATTTGGTGTATATCAAGCTAGCTAAACGACCACGGGAGTACCATGAGTGTGGCATGCAAGTCATGTTGCGCATGACATGTCATGGTTTCCATATTAAAACGTCATTTATGCCCGTCATACAGTCACGTCCCTAAATACGAAGTTTGTTGCATATCAAGCTAGCGAAACGGTCACGAGAGTGTCATGAGCGTGCCATGCAAGTCATGTTGCACATGATATGTCACGATTTCCGTATTACCACTTGGCAATTATGTTCGTCATACAGTCACGTCAGTCAATACCTAATTTGGTGTATATAAAGCTAACGAAACGGCTGTCAGCGTGTCATGAGCGTGGCATGTAAATCGTGTTGTATATGACATGCAGGTCATGATTTTCATATTACCACCTGTCATTTATGCTAGTCATACAGTCACGTACCTCAATACCAAACTTGGTGTATATCAAGCTAGCGAAACGGCCACGAGAGTGTCATGAGCGTGGCATGCAAGTCATGTTGCACATGACATGTCATGATTTCCATATTACCACTTAGCATTTATGTTCGTCATACAGTCACGTCACGCAATACCAAATTTGGTGTATATCAAGCTAGCGAAACGGCCGTCAGCGCGCCATGAGCGTGGCATGTAAATCATGTTGTACATGACATGCACGTCATTATTTGCATATTACCACCTGTCATTTATGTTCGTCATGCACTCAGGTCACTCAATCCCAAATTTGGTGTATATCAAGCTAACGAAACGGCCGCGGGCGCGCCATGAGCGTGGCATGTAAATCATACTTTTCATGAAAAGTTATTCATGATTTTCATGATATGACCAGCCATTTATGTTCGTCATACAGTCACGTTATGCCATACCAAATTTGGTATAAATCCCATTAACGATACGGCCATGAGAGCACGAAGTCGTAGGCGGCTAGATAGATAGATAGATAGATAGATACGCTCAAAGTCGCCGAAGTTCGCTAAGAAATGCTTCGCATTTAATACCGGCAGATCCCACGCACCGTGGGAATCGATGTGATGCGAAGCAGCCAGCAAGGAGCAAATCATGCTGTACATAATATGCAGGTCATTATTTACATGATAGGACCTGTCATTTGTGGTCGTCAAACAGTCACGTCGCGAAATACAAATTTTGGTGTATATCAATCTTGCGAATTGGACGCAAGCGCACCACGAGCGTGGCATGTAAGTGGCATTGTAGATGACATGCATGCCAAGATTTACATGTTACCACCTGCCACTTATGTTCGCTTAATTTTTTACCTCAAATCACAGCGAGACGCGAGACCAATCTGCCTCCATTTCGCATGCGTTCGTATTCTCGCGCTCTGCGCATCGTGCAGACGCCATCCGCGTTCCAGCGTTTAAATTGACGGACAATTTGTCAATTCCAAAGTGTGTTCCTCGAACGCCTGTGCCCACTGAGACGGGATCGGTCAGAATGAAACGTGACGCGCGCGTCTCCCTCCTTGCATGATTAGAGACGCCGGGCAATGCGACGTTACGCAAGCAAAGCGCAAGCGCTGTAGAGTCCAACGCGACCGGCGTCCGTTTGCGCGCCCCGGCGCCCACCTGGCACTGTGCCAGGGCACGGCTGGAGGGACGGATGGACGGACGGGCGGACGCGAGCATGAGACATTAAAGGCTTTCACCTTAAAATTTGGTGTATATCAAGCTGGCGAAACGGCCACAAGAGTGTCATGAGCGTGGCATGCAAGTCATGTTGCACATGACATGTCATGATTTGCATATTACCACGTCATTTATCCTTGTCATACAATCACGTCGCTGAATACCATATTTGGTGTATATCAAGCTAGCTAAACGACCACGGGAGTACCATGAGTGTGGCATGCAAGTCATGTTGCGCATGACATGTCATGGTTTCCATATTAAAACGTCATTTATGCCCGTCATACAGTCACGTCCCTAAATACGAAGTTTGTTGCATATCAAGCTAGCGAAACGGTCACGAGAGTGTCATGAGCGTGCCATGCAAGTCATGTTGCACATGATATGTCACGATTTCCGTATTACCACTTGGCAATTATGTTCGTCATACAGTCACGTCAGTCAATACCTAATTTGGTGTATATAAAGCTAACGAAACGGCTGTCAGCGTGTCATGAGCGTGGCATGTAAATCATGTTGTATATGACATGCAAGTCATGATTTTCATATTACCACCTGTCATTTATGCTAGTCATACAGTCACGTACCTCAATACCAAACTTGGTGTATATCAAGCTAGCGAAACGGCCACGAGAGTGTCATGAGCGTGGCATGCAAGTCATGTTGCACATGACATGTCATGATTTCCATATTACCACTTAGCATTTATGTTCGTCATACAGTCACGTCACGCAATACCAAATTTGGTGTATATCAAGCTAGCGAAACGGCCGTCAGCGCGCCATGAGCGTGGCATGTAAATCATGTTGTACATGACATGCACGTCATTATTTGCATATTACCACCTGTCATTTATGTTCGTCATGCACTCAGGTCACTCAATCCCAAATTTGGTGTATATCAAGCTAACGAAACGGCCGCGGGCGCGCCATGAGCGTGGCATGTAAATCATACTTTTCATGAAAAGTTATTCATGATTTTCATGATATGACCAGCCATTTATGTTCGTCATACAGTCACGTTATGCCATACCAAATTTGGTATAAATCCCATTAACGATACGGCCATGAGAGCACGAAGTCGTAGGCGGCTAGATAGATAGATAGATAGATAGATACGCTCAAAGTCGCCGAAGTTCGCTAAGAAATGCTTCGCATTTAAAAACCGACTGTTCGCGCTGCACAACCGTTCACTGTCCATCCCGTATATATGGCAATGGATCTTGGCCTCCAAGGTGGTGCCGGTGGGAGATTTCTCCTGTGCGTTGTTGAACAATAAAAATTCGCAGCGTGCGCGTTAACTAAAAGCCGACTGCGGGTCTCTGTGTCCAGTCGGAGTCTTCTGTCTCTCATTGCCCATTAGCAGCGATTGGCATGTTCCAGTAGGAAACACCGCTCGATCGTTGCGTGCTTTACGCATCTCCAGTTTTAAATGCGAATGCATTTCAAGTGCGTGAGGGCGCTCGCATCGCGGGAGCTCGGCGGAGCTATATATGAAAAAAAAATTTAAAAAAATTAAAAAAAAGAAAAAAAAAGGAAAAAAGAACAAAAAAGAATACAAAAATAAATAAAAAAAAAGAAGAAAAACAGAACAAAAGCAAAAAAAAAAAATACAGGCGCTGCGCCATGCTCCCGACCGGGCTGCAGAAATTAGGCGCATTTTCCTTCTTCGAACCACAACCACCATATATAAATGGAGTGAAGCGCGCGCGAAATGCATTCGCATTTCCTCACGATTCCCTTCGGGGAGGTGGGGGGTTTCTTTATTGCCGGAATTGAACATTTGTGACACACAAATGCAAGAACAGTCTATTTACAATACAAACAATGCTTGCCTAAATGGGGGACCGACTGCTTAATATGCAGAAAAGTTGAAACGATAGACCATATATTTCTTGATTGCTGCATTCGGTATCTCTCGGTTGAAAGTGATGACGGACCACCACTCGATCTAATAATGTTGATTACACTACACAGCATATGGAAGTGCAGAATGGCCATACGACACGCTGACATAGACGCGCCGGCGCGTCAATATTTCAAAGAAAGTTTAACCCGTTTTGTTGAATAACAAAAACTTCTTGAAGATGTTCCCGAATGGTTAGATCTTGTAGAGCTCCTTATACAAATGAAGGAGTTTTAGTGTGTCCTCATTTTTCTCAATTTGACCATTATATTCTTTTTTTTTTCTAATTCAGCCACACGCCATGCATGCGCCGGTATACTAACGGTAAGCTAGTTATACAACACCATGTACCGCTGGCAGTATGAAGATGTCGCAGAAGCTACAGCGTGTTTTAGATGTGAAGCATCTTATGGCGAACCTTAATCCGGTGGTGGTGGTGGTGGTGGTGGTGGTGTGCCGCGTGCCCACCCTTACTGCGCATGCGCAAACAGTTAAAGAAAAAATAAAAATAAAAAAAACCTCCTCTACCCCTCCCTCTCCTCCAGGCATCCCTCCCCACGGCAACCACACCCTCACTGCGCATGCGCCTCCCTTCCTCTCTCCCCTCTTACACTCCCCCCCTCTCTCCATCCCTGCCCGCGGCGTCTAACTCCCCCCTGCGCATGCGCGTCCCCCCTCTCTCTCCTCTCCTACGCTCCCCCCCCTCTCTCCTCTACGCATCCCTGCCCACGGCGTTCACACTCCCACTGCGCATGCGTGTCACCCCCTTTCTCTCCTCTCCTCCGCTTCCCCCTCTCTCGCCTCGCGACGCCGACGCAGGCAGCGTCTGCTAGCGAGTATCTTGGTTGAAAAAACCGACTGCTCGCGCTGCACAACCGTTCACTGGCCATCCCGTATATATGGCAATGGATCTTGACCTCCAAGGTGGTGCCGGTGGAAGATTTCGCCTGTGCGTTGTTGAACAATAAAAATTCGCAGCGTGCGCGTTAACTAAAAGCGGAGTGCGGGTCTCTGTGTCCAGTCGGAGTCTTCTGTCTCTCATTGCCCATTAGCAGCGATTGGCATGTTCCAGTAGGAAACACTGTTCCATCACTGCCTGCTTTGCGCCTCCCCAGTTTTCTCTCCTGCGCAACGCTGCGATGAGCGCCAGCGTCAACGCCGCCGCCAGTGTAAGCGTTAGCGCCCGCTGCTTCACATCTACACATGGTTCCCTTTAGCGGGAGATGGTGTAATTTTTTTTATCACGCAACACTCATACATTTAATTTCAATTTGAAAACCGCCCTTGAGACGCGCGCGAAAAGGGGACCCCTTTCTGTACCCACTCGCGATGTGGAACGCAAAAAAAAAAAAAAAAAAAAAAAAAAAAAAAAAAAAAAAAAAAAAAATTGGCCGCGTATCTGCGTGCTTCGCTGCAAATGTCGTCGAAAGACGATAGTCTTGTGCCGACTGCACTGCATGAGCGGCATGAGTACCACAATTTAATAGCTGGGCTAGCCGCTGGGCTCGTTTTTCGGACGTTTTCCGGGCACGCTTAGACGGGCGCCGGCGTTTCTCCGCTGAAATTTGGTCGTCGGTCTTTTCTCTGCGTTCTCTGATCATGTCTTGTAGAGTGGGTCGTATTTCATCAAGCGGCCATATATGTTTTGCCTTGCCTGAGACAGCGCTCTTCTACGATGAATCAGCCGCATCTGGCTGGCATTGATAAAACAGAAGAGGACGCCATCTACAGCGCTACCGGGGAACATCGGCTTGTGTTGAACTATGCTGCTGCCAGGTGGCAGCACCACACCGTCGAAGTTAAATCACTGGGCGGAGACTTGTTTTGTACACAGCGGCGCATTTTCAGCGCCGCGTAATAAACACTAGGATCTTTATAATTACGTATCTATAGATTTTGTTTTAAAGGAACACTGTGAATAGTACTAAGGTATTGATGTTGTGCCTCAGGTATGCGTAATATTTGATTTTTAATTGCCCACGCTCACCCGTATGAACACATGCTTTAGGTCAAGATTGGAGGTCGTAAGGCAGGGGGTTAAACTTTGGCCAGCTAGTTGAATCGTGCGACGTGCCGACAAACAGAGAAACAGACAGACAGACCAAAATTTCTCCGTTTAGGTATCCCAAGAAAAACTATAGTCTTTAAAAAAGAAAAGAACACCGCCCCCACCTAGGGACCTTACCCCCCACCTTGCGTCAGACGCCACCGCGTGGCAGAAGACGCAGAGGGGTCATTTCGCGCGCCGCACTTTAAAAGAAGAAGAAATATCGAGGAGCGTTGGTTTCTCACAAAATTTCGATGCCGGATTCCTCCTCTTAATTTTTTACTTATACAGGTCTGGTGAGGTGCCGTCTCCTTTATGCTTTTACTGTCAAGAGCCTGAAAACATCGATTACTTTTTAATTTCTTGCCGCCGTTTCGCTAGCCATAGGAAAAAACATTTCGAAATTTTGTTCCTCAAATTAAGAATTTCTTTTAATTCTGAAAATATTCTTTGCCTTGGGGCATCTTCTCTGGGCCACATCAACACGAACGTCGGCATTTTTCCCCATCAAAATTTATTACTTTGGACTTCTCACTAATTTGATAGTACTCTGTATTACATTTCTATACTTATATATTCCCTTGATGACCGATTAATTCATCTTCCTTCATCTAAGTTAAAAATTTTCCCTTCATAATAACTGCTGCTTTAATGGCCAATCCCCCCGTAGTGGGTACGAGCCATACGTAAAAGGTCAAGCAAGCATGCGTTGTCGACACTTGCGGCTATAATAGTTGTTAGTTCACGCTTGTACTGGTTATACCTGCGCGTCCTTTTCGAGCGTCGTTCTTTGCGCTTCAGCGGGAAGCTGCAAGTACGGAGCTGCTCGTCGATCTTCTTGTGACATTCCAACTTCTTCATATCGCATTCATTGCTTTGCCCTTGCGGCGAAACTGTGAGCTTTTAACTACTGGCACGTAGATTCTACCAATGGAATGCATGAGAAGGCACTAAAAATTATTTTTTGCACATATCTGCTTGAGCACGGGTGTATCGAGGAGGGAGGGGGGGGGTTTAGGTATGGATTTGAAATCACCCCCCTGACATTTTTGTTTATATTTTGTGTCTATGCACATACACACACACACACACACAAGCATACACACACACACACACACACACACGCACACACACACACACGAACATGCAAAAGGGGGCGTTAGACTCTACGCACTCCTGAAAAGATATCTTGCTGCGCCTATAGTTTAGAAACAATTTGTCCTACCGAGGGAACTGATATTTCTCGGGCTTAATTTGCTACGCGTGTTGAAAAAAAAAACCACGCCTTGAATCACAGGGGTTCCTTGCATGTGACGTGACGTCAAATTGATGTCACTTAGGGTACTACACTTACGGTGCTACAGCATTGTTGGCAAAACAATATTACCCTAGAAAAGAGCACAGAATATTTTAGATGTGAAGCATCTTATGGCGAACCTTAATCCGGTGGTGGTGGTGGTGGTGGTGGTGGTGTGCCGCGTGCCCACCCTTACTGCGCATGCGCAAACAGTTAAAGAAAAAATAAAAATAAAAAAAACCTCCTCTACCCCTCCCTCTCCTCCAGGCATCCCTCCCCACGGCAACCACACCCTCACTGCGCATGCGCCTCCCTTCCTCTCTCCCCTCTTACACTCCCCCCCTCTCTCCATCCCTGCCCGCGGCGTCTAACTCCCCCCTGCGCATGCGCGTCCCCCCCTCTCTCTCCTCTCCTACGCTCCCCCCCTCTCTCCTCTACGCATCCCTGCCCACGGCGTTCACACTCCCACTGCGCATGCGTGTCACCCCCCTTTCTCTCCTCTCCTCCGCTTCCCCCTCTCTCGCCTCGCGACGCCGACGCAGGCAGCGTCTGCTAGCGAGTATCTTGGTTGAAAAAACCGACTGCTCGCGCTGCACAACCGTTCACTGGCCATCCCGTATATATGGCAATGGATCTTGACCTCCAAGGTGGTGCCGGTGGAAGATTTCGCCTGTGCGTTGTTGAACAATAAAAATTCGCAGCGTGCGCGTTAACTAAAAGCGGAGTGCGGGTCTCTGTGTCCAGTCGGAGTCTTCTGTCTCTCATTGCCCATTAGCAGCGATTGGCATGTTCCAGTAGGAAACACTGTTCCATCACTGCCTGCTTTGCGCCTCCCCAGTTTTCTCTCCTGCGCAACGCTGCGATGAGCGCCAGCGTCAACGCCGCCGCCAGTGTAAGCGTTAGCGCCCGCTGCTTCACATCTACACATGGTTCCCTTTAGCGGGAGATGGTGTAATTTTTCAATAAAACTACGTCATCATGCAGTTACTAACCTAAGCTGGAAGTAATTGTTTTTCGTTATAGTGCAAATGAATACGTGCGCGGCTCTCCTAGTTAGGTATCGTAAATATGCTTACCACGTCACCGTGACCTCGAATCCACCGCCTCAGAGAGTAGTCGGCACATTCGCAGACAAACTGGTTGCCAGAGAGCCATAATGCCGTCAAGTTGCGCTGTGTCAACAGTGAGTAAGGCAGTCGCTCTAAATTATTGCCCCTCAAATCAAGATAACGTAGTCGTTTGGGCACACATGTGACGTTCAAGTTTCCTAGCCTATTGTTTTTCAGAGAAAGCACTTCAAGTCCAGGTGCTGCAGCCTTTACAGTATTGTCTAGCACTTCGATGCCGTTGCCTCCCAAATCCAGTAGGCTCGTACCCCCAGGAAGCACACTGGGTACGGTGGTCAGCACTGTTGCGGAGCAGTTTACATGTATGTCACGGGATCCAGAATGTCCTTCGTGGCACTCACAATGACAACCGGCAGAACAGTCCTCGTGCCACCCAACAAAATCGCGCTCTGTTAGGCTCAAAAGTCCTTTCCCATTATGCCATGGCGGACTTGAACACATAGGGTTTCTTAGAATTTGGGCTATGTTTCGGCGCAGCATAAGCCACGAGAGTCTGCAGTCACACATCAGGGGGTTATCTAGAAGCAAGAGAAAAAAAGATTCGGGACGCAAAGAACATTTGTATTGCAAATGTCGTCTATCTCGTACATAGCTCGTTCCCTTCGGGCTTCACATTCGACTGTATTCAACGGCAGATCAAGGGCTTATGACTGCGCAGATCTTCGCTTTGCTAACAGGAACGTTCAGGAGTCACTTACAAAAATGCGCCTACTGCTATAGACCCTTTTCATAATAGTAAAGCTAGCCTTCCTGCTCTGCAGTTTGCCCCACTAATGCCGGCTGGTCACTTACTGCAAACAACGTGTTCAAGTGCAGTTTGCTTGTCCTATGGCGCGGAAAACGTTCACTGGGCTCCCTTGATATAAACGCGCATGATAGAAAAGTCATGGCACGTTCCACTAGGACCTGCTCTTCACTTGAACGACGACCGGTGCCGCCATTAGTAGGGCGAAGATGCAGCACAGAGAAGCAGATCATTTGCTTGTCGAAGCTGCATTGCCTCCTATCGATTTTCCTATATATCCACGAGTTATTCCCTTTGAGTCTTAGCGTTTTCCGCTGACCGCTTCTGTGTGGTGCTTTTTCTGCAATGGGTGGTGCTTCATAAGCTTGCGCAAGCTCTGGTGGAGCTAAGATCAGACGCGCTTAAAAATTTCATACTCATATTTGAGGGCATAGAAGCTTGGGAAAGCGGGGTCCTCTCACCTCGAATATGTATACAGTATGGTAGAAATCATATTTCAGTAAACTGATATGCTCACTCATCAATACCTTAAGCCTAGAAAACAGGACTTTGGTGGGTGGAAGGTGTGCCCAGTGTTGCGAGGCTTGATTTCTCCCGTATTTGTACACATATCTATATATTTCAACTGTGAGCCCTGTCGGGCTGTTATAGGGAGAGGAACCTTGCAACATTGAAAGTAAGTATACAAACAACATGGTAGAAACGTCACAATGCAAACTCAAAGCAGAAATGTGTAAACAGCATATACGAAAATACAAATCGGCAGCATAGAAACGATGTTGTGCAATTATACACAGGAATGACAATGTCAAAATTATGCAGCGAGCGACTGTATCTTTTTTTCGATAATCGTGAGCGAATTCGTACCGTAACATGCGCTTAGTTTATTCCATTGTTCGATGGTTTTGACCAGGGAAGAATGTTTGGAAACATCAAGTCTAGACAAAAAAAAATTACTGCAGATCCACGAAGTGAATGCTGATGATGGAGCGAAGCTCCTTGGAAGCCAGTCTAAGTAATTTTATTTTACAAAGTGTAGCGCCATTGATTGATGCGTTAGCGCTGCGCGGTCTCAGTACAAGCGGCTTGCGAGCAATGCAGCGCGCTGTACACGGCTTGTATGCGCGCTCTAGCCGCGAGCGGCCGGTATGAGCGACCTGTGAGCGGCCGGTATGCGCGCTGCGCGCGCTCTGCGAGCGGTTCTGCGCATGACGACGTGCGCTTCCTCGGAGAGGGGTTTCGGAGCGGAGCCGCCGCAGCGTAACACCAGTGCGCGGTCAGTATGCGTGCTGCGTGCGCTCTGCGAACGGTTCTGCGCGCGACGTCACGACCTTGATCGATACGCTTGCTGGGAGAGGGTTTCAGAGCGGCGTCGCAGCTGTTCCGACGGGGACCAACGACGATGACGGCGACAACGGACATCGTGCGAGCCTAAGGATCTTCGCTCCTAAAAAATGTCTAACAACGTATCGGTAGGAGCATAGGCGTGCGCAGGGTTCCCCTGCGAGGGGGGGGGGGGGGTTCGTCGCAGGGCGCCCCCTCCCTATTATGTCAATGTTTAGGCCTGACTGCGCGCCCCCTCTGCGCCCCTGTGCTGATGCCTATGGGTGCGAGGACCGAGGTGACACTCCGCCTGGGCGCCCCATGCATAGCTCGGAATGAAGGTCTGACATGCCATTCTGCAGTTTATAAAAAAAAATAGCGTGGCTATTTTCTTGCGTGAAGCTAAACTCGGAAGGTTTGCCTTACCAATGAACGCCATGACAGATTCAGCCCCTCAGTACTTAGATAAAATAAAATGCAAAGCAAGACGTTGCACTCGCTAGATCTGATTTATTAGTGTTAGTCGATACGGGTCTCACACGATACTAGCGTACTCCAGGGTTGGTCGAACAACCGTAGTGTAGGTAAGCCTTTAACTGAGAAGATGCGTGTTTAAATTTACGTCGTAAAATTCCCAGCTTTTGCTGAGAATGTTACGTCAAGAATTACGTCAAGAACACAACAGTTTAATAGGCGTTATCAGCGCAAGGAGCAGCATTACTATAAAAAGTGAACCTACCGTTAATAATCATAATTGGCTTTCGTTTCATCCAACGAGGAAAGTCACTTCGGCGCAGAATGTGCACATGATTGTGCTGAAGGTCCAGTCTCACCAATGCCTCCGCACCACTGAACGCGCCTTGAACATTGCTGATGTTGTTTCGTGATAAATCCGCGTACTTCAATCCAGAATCGTTTGAGAATTCTTCTACCTCTAAGTGCCGTATAAAATTCCTGGATGCTTCTAGATATCTTAATTTAGGCAGACTTCTAATTGAACCGTTAAGCGAATGGACCTGGTTACATTCGAGTCGCAAGGTGGTGAGGCTAAGGAGGCCTTTGAAGGCGTTTCTTCCTATCCATTTAATTTTGTTTCCCGTCATACTGATGCGTACGAGGGCAACGTTTTTGCTGAACGTATGATCCTCTACGTAATGAACAAAGTTACCAGTCATTGAGAGCCATTTCAGGTAAGTGAGGCCACTGAATGCACCCGTGATATTTTGGATAAGGTTAAAGGATAGCCTGAGATTCGTGATTCGGCGCGTTCTGGTCAAGGTTCCTGATATACTAGTCAACAGATTGAATGACAAGTCCAGATGCTCCAGATTAGAGCCAACGCCGAAAACTGTCTCGTTTAAACGTGAAATTTTGTTGTGGCTAAGGTCGAGGCGCAACAGCTTCTTCAACGGCACGAAAGCTTCCGGCTCTACTTCACTAATTACGTTGTGATTTAAACGGAGCTCTTTAATATTAGCGTTCCAGTGGGAAAACTTGTTGATGGCCCTTATTCTGTTGCCTTCGAGCCAAAGCCTCTCTAAGGACGGCATCTTAGATTTTACCAGACTTTTGATGCTGGTTATTTTGTTCGCACGAAGATCGATGTCCTGCAAGAAAAACAATGAAAGTGGTTAGTATTCTACGGCACTATTCCTGGTACGGGCGCGGCGTTTTTCATAGAATGTATGCCACGCCTGAACAAGATGCGGTTCAGAATTGAAAAAACAATACCATCGCTATTTTACAACACTGCGATTACACAGGTATAACACAAAAGTACTAATAAACGAACATCGTTAGACGAAAAGGTGCCTTTCCATGCAATGTCGAAGATAAACATTCGTCAGATCCCTCGTACCCTGGGAATCCGTGTTTTTGAAAGTATGCGGCGCTAAGGTGACTGGGGCGTAATTTTTTATTGAGCGAATCGTTAAGGAATGACGCTAGAGGTATGTACAAATGTTATACTCGCAGAGATGTGTTAAAGAGTCGCGTATGTGTTATATTACGAGTTTTTTATACTTCCGGACCAAAAGCGGTAAGCTGATATATAGTGCTCATGCTTGTCCGTTTTAAAGGAGAACGCATGCACATTTGATGAAGCTGTGAATATGTGTGGAAGTGGTTCTTTGCAGTAATTTAACAAGGACATCAGCACGTTGATCACTGAGCACCAGCAGCTGCACATGACTTCTTTCTCGGATCCGTTCGCGATCGCGGCGACGAGGGGTCTATGCCATAGAAACCATCGTGAGTAGCGCAATCGGACAGGACACAGAGCAAGGAACAGACGAGCACAGGCGCACACTAACAACTGATTTTATTTAAGGCAGATCCACACCTTTATACATCGACAAGCTGCGCAGGCGCGCCGTCACAACAACCAAACAATGTGCGATAAAAAATATTAAACAAGGCGCGAAAGAAATTGAATATCAGCACTGTACAGCGCAATGGAAATGTCGCTTACTTCCATTGCGCTGTACAATTTCTTTCGCGCCTTGTTTAATATTTTTTATCGCACCTTGTTTGGTTGTTGGTTGTTTTAACGGTGCGCCTGCGCAGCTTGTCGAGGTAAAAAGGTGTGGATCTGCCTTCAATAAAATCAGTTGTTAGTGTGCGCCTGTGCTCGTCTGTTCCTTGCTCTGTGTCCTGTCCGATTGCGCTACTCACGATGGTTTCTATGTCAAAACACCAACTAGCCCAACTGTCAACTCTTTTAAAGAGAGGGGTCTATGTATCGTGAAGAAGGAGGTATAGCACAGCTGTTGGAAACTATGGATGCCTCTTGATAGATGATGCCTCCTGTCCTGGACTCGGGAATAAGGCCTGTTGATGCTTTGTCCACACCGAAAACGTCTTTCATGTAGTGTGAGAGCCAGGCGTTGTTGGCTTTTGATAAATCAATATTGAAGTCACCGGCATTGATGGGGAGCATGATGCTCTCGGCCTGAGTTATCGTAGGAAGGATTGATGCCATTCTTGGCGTAATCGATAAAGTATGTTGATAAGAACCACTGGACGGACTCCTTTCGCGCTACGAAGCTGAAGTAGATGGCGACGAGCGCAATGTCTTTGTTATTGTTATAGAGATGCGCAACGCAGACGTCACCGATTCGGCTACTTCTCTGTGTGTGTTAGGTGTCTGGCGGCCAGCGAAGCGTGATGCAGCCTACATTGAAGTTGCGCATTGCGTGTTATATATGACCACGCCGCCGCACCTCCAATGAAGCCGATTGCTGTGTACGAAACAATGGAATCCCGTAATTGAAGTGGGCTCATCGCTCCAGGTTTCACCTAGTGTATTGCGTCTTTTTCGAGGTCGTGTACGCACGCATGCACAGACTGTACGTTCACATCTGCGAGGTTGATGTGGTTGAGTGTAAGGCGGTAGCCTGGACCAATTCATTGTTGGAGGCCTGTTTGTTAGGCAAATCATTTCTTCCACAAAGTATCTGTCCACAGAGCCGGCGGTACGTCGGAACCTGTAGTCACCTTTTGTGTTGGTGAAGTTTAGACCATCCAGTCTGGTAGCCCTGCATTGTGCTACGTATACCAGCTTCTGTTGGTGGCGCTTATCATATTCGTACAGACACTATGACACGCGTATGTCTACGTGTACCAAGCGGCTCTCCATCAGTCTGACGTCCTCCTCGGTCAGCATGAGTCCATACCCCAGCCTTGAAAGAAGTCCCCGCATTTAAACACGTAAAAACTGTGTGTATAAGGTTATATATGTGATGTCGTTCGATGTTGTTCGCACATCACACTTGTTGAACATCAATGAGAAATTATGCAATTTGTTTCTATGAAAACAGTGTGAATGCTACCGTTTGTGTCTGGTACTGCAAACTCTCTACCGGAGATACACACTCGGCCAACTCTATCCTTGATGGGCTAGAAAAATCACAGACAGGTGGTATTTGCTTCCGCTGTATACACCACTTTACCAACGACGAAAACTCATGAACAAAACATGTTGTGGGGTCAGTTGGTGATGAATTCGTTCTTCAACTCTTCCAGGCCTTCTTTCGATGAGGATAGTGCAGATGATCACAAAAACACATTTTCCCCATATGATTGTGTTGCAATCTTGACTGAAATATCATTGAAACAATTTCGGTTTTATGTTTCGAAAGAGCATCCAATAGGTCTGGAATTTGTTATTCTGCGAACACAAACGACTTGGATGACAAACATAATGAAATAACTGCTCTGCCCATTTCAAATGCTCTTCAAGAGAATTTAACGACCGAGATCTTCGATCCATGTTTCAACACTGCGCTTCGATCAACACTTTCGACCATGATATTGACGCATGCCATGAAACAGTCGTAAAAGTACGCGCGCAAACCTAACAGACAACGGCGCCCTGCAATAAGAAGAATTGGCCACGACGGCACGCGCCTTCGCCGCACAGAATCGGATCACGTATGACTGTGGCCAGAAAAGAAAGGAAGAGGAAGTGACGAGCCGCTCGAGCAAGCGATAGAACGTTTCTTGTTGTTGACAAGTTAACACACAATAAATAGTTTTCTCCAGACTACCATGAATTGTTCGTTACAATATGAACAGCAGAAATATTTCTGGACAGAAATATGACCTAGACACAGCAGCGAAGATGAACAGCTAAGCATGCGTTATTTTCAATGGACAGGCGTTGGGAATATGCTTCTGCTAACCTCTACGTAGCTGTTAGGAGTACTGAGAATATACCAGGAATGTTTAAGCATGCGTCACTGCAACATTTGTTGCTGGTAGTGTCTGTATGAGCAAACCTATGAAATAACATGTTATCACCCAAAAAAATGTACCTTATAGACATCGCAAGTTTCATGAAAATATATCTCACCTCTAAGTAGAGAAGCTCGTGAAACTGGTGGTCTATCGAATCGATGCTGTTGCCACGAAGATTGATAGTCTTTACCTTTTGAGTTTTCTTGAACGTATTCCGGCGCCAGGTGGCGAATATTGTTGCGTGACAAAATCAGATGTCTCAGGTTGCAAAAACCCCACAGGAAATCTTCGTCTATGGCCTTCACTGTATTGTAAGCTGAGGTCCAACACTGTTAAACTGGCCATGCTGAAACCACCTCGTAGCGCCTTGATCGGGTTCTCGGACACCTTGAGAAACCATAAGCGTCTCGCTGCTGCAAGGCCCCGCGGGACACTCTCCAACTCTCCTTTTTCTATTCTTAGTTTCCTCAAGCTTTGTATGTTTTCCATGGCCGAAGCAGAGATGTTGCGCAGAGGACTTTCGAATATGCTCAGTATTTGCACCGTTTTGGTTCAAAAACCATTCAGCGGGTAAATCAGTGACATTGAGCCTTACAAAGTTCAGCTTCTTCTGTCGGATTCCCACCAGTTTTGCCATGTCCTCTTCTAGGTCACGGGCACTGGCAATATTGTTGCAGTGAATGAAGACAGCATACGATCCCGCGTCACAGGCACAGTGGTCCAATGTAGGACACGTGTACTTGATCTTAGGCCACCAAGATCCATCGGAGATTGTCGCCGTAACCACCAAGCAGAAGAGTGCAGCCGTATGCTGAGCGAGACTTGGCCGTATCAAAGGTGCTCTCATGCCTATGCTTTATGCTGTAGCGCAGGGAATAGTACTTGCGCTCTTGGAGAGCGCAAGTACTATGACCCGTATTTGAGGTATGGAAAGGTTTTCTTGTCAACGGTATGGTTTGCTGACAAAGTGTACAGTTTAACCCCTCCCCCGCTATTAACTTCTTTCCAGACCCGGCTCTCGCGGTCTTAAATTCTGTAACTGCGACCTGCCGCCTGCGATGAGTTTGAGACCCTTGCTCTATAACAAAAAAAAATAAATATGAAACATTGTCAATAAATATTAAATAATTGTGTGTAAGAGTCTCGCAATTACGGTTTCTTAACTCAATCAAGGTAATTTACCAGCTAACCCAGTACTGTCTTCTATACTGTCATACGGATTTCCTATCACGCAGCAGTTATTATCTGTTCGTCATCAAACTGTTTTAAAGGGGCCCTGCAACACTTTTTCAAGTATCCATGGAATGGATTCACTAAAGGAGCTTATTGCCTCACGAATTCACCGGCCGTAAGGATTTTTAGAATCCTGCCAGTACGAGCGGAGTTACAAAAATATGTCGCACGCTGCAACTGCATTCTCTCTTCTCTCGTCCCAACTAAAGCGCCGGAAGCTAAGCAGGGGGGGGGGGGGGTGGCCCGGGGAAAGAAAATACGTCCCGCGCGCCTCGTGACCTTGAGCACTTTTTTCTCTTTTTTTTTCTTCGAATACGTGGCTTTTCAGTGCGACGGCGCGCGCGCACGCGGGTGGACAAGTCGCGGCCTCCCGCGGCGGCCCCAGTAACCGACCGAGCGCGTCCATGCTCAAATCAGCCGAATGGCTGATACAATGGCTGTGACGAGTGATTTTTGAGCTTGGCGTCATTTGTAGAGAGAAGAGGAAGCAATTCTAGATAACTTTGAGAATTTTATTGTGAGTTCCAGGCCGCGTGCTCCGCTTTATTATTTGGCTCGCGTGTTCTCGGGAGCCTCGTCTACCGATCGGCAGCGTTTTCTGACCATGCTCAAAAAGTGTTGCAGGGCCCTTTAAAAATTAGGCATTTTAAGAAATCCATAACTTATGCAAATGATGGGCTGCAATGGTCATGTCACAAGTAGTAGGGTCACACTTTGTCGTAGAAGCTCGCAGTAACCTTGCATGGTTGTTGCCTATCTGAGCGATAAGCTTTAAAAAATTTATCGTGTCATTCATTCTAAGCAAATATTTCGATACACCATTGCGGAAGCAAACGCACGGCTTCTCGATCACAGCTGTTCTTCGCCTTCGTCAACTCATATCGGGAAATCAAGAAGAAACTTCTCACTGTGTTAGGACGAGGAGCGTTCTCCTGGAGCAAGCGATGGCATCGCGAATGATGTCTTGCAGGAGGAAGCCTGCCTTGAAGTTCCGCTCGTACGTGCAATAAGAGACCCCGTGAGCCTCCAGAACAGGAAGGATGCTGTCGTGGACAAAGCCGTCATCCTTGCTGCTGAACGAGACGAACACGTCGAACAGCTTCCCCTGATCCAACTCGTCCTCCGCGATGCATTGCGGGAAACAACCAAATCCTCTTGCGTGCAGCCACATCTTGACGTTGTGCTTGTAGCACAAGTATGTTGAGAGCAGTGCTAATGTGGCAGCCAGAAAACCTGTCAAACGACACCGATATGGAAAAAACATGAATCAGAATTATGTGTTCAGCTCCTTAAAATCAGTGTTCAGTACAACGTGAGTGTGTACGTAGTTGTGGTCCATTAAATCGTTGAGGAACCACAAATTACATTTCCTTGAAGAAAATTCATAAATGTATTTTTAGGAAACGTTCGCACTCTGGATGACGACCCCAATAGGGCGAGTACAGTTTTATTAAATGCATAAGCATTTTCATGTCTAACCAAAAAAAAGAAAACTATCCATCCTTCCCTCCGTCCGCCTTTCATGTAGGACGAATCGTTACAGAGAGAGAGAGAATGAACGTTTCTTTTTAGCAGGCGCACTGTGCGGAGAAATAAGAAAATTATTTCGCAAGTAGGAACGTCGACGATGTGAGATTCTGTACGTACAATCTCACGCTGGGAAGTCGAGAGTCTTACTCACTGGCCTAAATATTTTGTTTCTATCCCCTGGAATCATTCTTACTAGAATGACAGGCAGGACTATAACGAAAGCAACAAACCTTGTGCGATATTTAGCGATTACAGGCTTCTGAAAATTGCTTTAGATGGGAAGTGCTTTCTACTTGTTTAAGCAATTTAGCTAACCTTTGTATTTTCAGGAATAAACATGTAACATCAGTAGATCTGTTGGATCTACTGATGTTAAAAGGACCGCACCTGGCGCGGTAGTCCAGAATGCTGGTGAGCCCATGCAGATATTAACAGAGGTCCTGCTGTACAGTACTTCTTTGAAATTATGCATTCGCTGGGCCAAACGTCCACCTTTGCTGAAGGTGAATATTTGCACACATACTTGCTTTCTTCTCACGAGGATCGGAATTTTCAATTTCTTGTGAAGTGCATGCTCAGCGCAGGCCACGCTCCGACTGGCATGCTGTTTCGCGAATGACGCTGACTGTTCTACAAATATTTTGTGCCCGAAGCCTATGTTTGAGCACCTTCAGGATTCGCGGGCAAGCATCACTGATAACACTAGAACGTACCTGTGGCGCATCTGTAACAGCCGACGCGTTTCGCCGCCGATCAGACTGAACGACAGTCAACGACTCTTGAGTGCCGCTCTGAGTATACAGCGTGTATTCCTTGGACTTTGACTTTTCACTTCCTGGGCACAAGGTCGCCCAATAAACAGTTTCAGCTTTACCATCCCACTCCCGCCTTCTTCACCGTCACGACCACGTGACAATGTATCTCAACCTTTTGATTGTGTTGTTTGTACCTGCGGAATCACCGGACAGGTGCTCACGAACGCAAGGAAGACTATGAAGTACGTAATGCCTATGTCGCCTCACAACGACGTCCCAGGGAAGCCACCAGCACCGCAAACGCGCGCGCAATATAAGCGCATGATCATGAGCGCAAATGGGAACACAGCAGGCGACTAGTAGCAAACGTCTACGCATCACTTGCGCCACTCCCAAGCCATTGGCGACTCACAATCCGTAAAGAATATAATTTCATAAGCATTTTGAGGAACGATCTCTTTAGTGCCGTGTATGAATACGAAAGCTTTTCATCACTTCGCCGCACTGCTCTCAAAGTACCGTCGCAGGAAATTTTATTTTCTTAATCCAAGGTGAAAAGGCACACTTGTACGTACCTAAGCCAGTAAGTAGGTATGTAGTTGTTCTTGATTTGAGTTCTGGGCAAAGGTCTCTGTGGCTCAAGGACACAAATTTTCTTTGTGCTACGAATGAATTCCGGCTTCCAGCGCAAACTACATCGTCAATGTCCTTAATCTAGTGCAGAGATATAGAAAGAAACACAAAGAAGTGTAACGTTAACGGTGTCGAATCCATTATGTCTGTCTTAGTATGTGATTACTAGTCACACTTGGATTCTCTCAGTGGAATTCATAAGACCACAGTCAAAAACGTTGATTTATATATACCTTGCAAAGCACAGACATATCGGGAGAGAGGGGGTGAGGGTTGTGGTGTGGGAAACCTCCCCCATGATTTTCCGTTACATTTTCTGTGTATATGGGCACACGCACACTTACAACCACACCAACGAACATACACAAGGGGATGGGGACTCCACTGCTTTAAAGATATGCCTGGCTGCACCATTCAGAGAGAATCAATGTGCTCTAATAAGGGAGGTGATTGTTCTTGGGTTTAACTTGCCATGAATATTGCAATAAAACATTTCACCACGCATGAACATTTCACCAGCCTGTTCATGACATGAGAGCTCAGGTATTCATTGATGTCACTTAGGTTATTTCATATATTCACCCATGATTAGTAAATGAATATTAGGCTAGGAAAAAATACAGACATCTTAGATTAAAACACGTCAACATGCAGTTAATGGTTTTAACTGAGTGTCACTAATTTTCATTGCAGTGCAAATAGATGCGCACACGGCACTCCTGGTTACGTATCATGAAAAGACTTACTACATCACCGTGAACTTGAATCCAGCGCTTCAGTGGGTAGTCAGCACATTCGCAGACAAGGGGATTGTGAGAGAGCCATAAGGCCGTCAAGTTGCGCTCTGTCAGCAGGGAGTAAGGCAGTCGCTCCAAATGGTTGCTCCTCAAATCAAGATAGCGTAGTCGGTCGGGAACAGATGTGACATTCAAGATTCTTAGCCTGTTGTTTTTAAGCGAAAGCACTTCAAGTGCAGGTGCTGCGCTCTTTACGGTATCGTCTAGCGTCTCGATGTCATTGCCTCCCAAATCCAGTAGGCTCGTACCCTCAGGAAGCACACTGGGTACGGTGGTCAGCGCTGTTGCGGAGCAGTTTACATGTATGTCACGGGATCCAGAATGTCCTTCGTGGCACTCACAATGACAACCGGCAGAGCAGTCATTGTCCCAGCTTAGAAAATCGTGCTCTGTTAGGCCCAAAAGCCCCTTGCCATTATGCCAGGGCGGACTTGAACACATAGGGGTTTCTTAGAATTTGGGCTATGTTTCGGCGCTGCATAAGCCACGAGAGTCTGCAGTCACACATCAGGGGGGTTATCTAGAAGCAAAAGAAAAAAGGATATTCAGGACGCAAATAACATTTGTATAGAAAATGTCGTCTATCTCGCACATAGCTCGTTCCCTTCGGGCTTGACATTTGACTGTAGTGAGCGACATGTCAAACGCTTATGATATCCTTTGATAGCGCAAATCATAACTTTACTGAGAGGAACGTTCAGAAGTCACTTACGAAAATCCGCCTACTGCTATTCATTCCGTAAAAGCAGCGCATTTGCTTGTCGAAGCTGCATTTCCGTCCCATAGGTTTTCGTCACACAAGTTGTTCGCGTTGATTATTTGCGTACGACGTCGACGTTAGCACATATTTGCGCCGCAACAAGCGATGCCCCGATCGTCGGCTCTATAGTCTGAGATGGCTAAATGCAAACGTCCTGATCCCATAGCGGTATGGTTCTGTCGTCAGTGCTAATATCGTTTGATTGAAAAATCACGACTACTCACTGGTTTTGTCAGATTTTGCTGCTTTTTTCCTTGTATATATTTGACGCGCCGTCGTAAAATGCCACTAATCTCGAAGGCGCGGGTTCGATTTACGTGGATAAGTTCAGCGCGACTCGGACTTATCGCACTGAACTTATCCAAGTATGTACCAAATCGCCCAAGTCAAAGTGCTATTCGATTTACGGTCACAAATGAAATGACCAGATGGAGGTTCAGAACCTCCAGTGGTCCAATTTAATGGCTTTTAAAGATGTATCACATCACAAATAAAATGACCAGATGGAGGTTAGGAACCTGCAGTGGTCCAATTTAATGGCTTTTAAAGATGTATCACATCAGTGATATCTTGCGTGAGTTTGTCATGAAAAGAGCAGCTAGAGTGAAAAATACCTGCTCCGATGTAAGCATTCCGTCTTTGCCTTTTGCTCCTTGAGTGCCTCGCGCCAGGAAATAGGTATGTGTAATTCGCAAGAGCTTTCTTTATGATTCAGTCCCCCATGTATAGTGTGAGAACTAGTTATGGCTTCGCAAAAGCTACACCTTTCTCTTCCGCTGATCGCAGCTTTCTGGTGGCTTTTATGCAATAGGTGGTGCTTTATAACTTTGCACAAGCTTTCGTGGAGCTGACAGAGCTGACGCATAAAAATTGCCTATTCCTATTTCAGCTCACAGACGCTCGGAAGGGGGGGGTTAACACCTTTGACCTGAAATATGTATAAAATATGATAGCAATCATGCCTCAATATGGACTGGTACTCTCACGCATCAACATCATAAGCATAGAAAACTGGAGGAACGGAGAGGTAGGCGTGCACAGTGTAGCGAGAGTTTTCTCTCGCATTTGTATACATATTTGGCAAGAACACAACGTTTCAATGCTATGTTATGAATACAATGAACGCATTACTATCAAAAGCGAACCCACCGTGAATAACCAAAGTTGGCTTTTGCTTCATCCAACGAGGAAAGTCACTTAGGCACAGAATTTCCACACGATTGTGCTGAAGTTCAAGTCTCACCAATGCCTCCGCACCAGCGAAGGCCCCTTGAATATTGCTGATGTTGTTTAGTGATAAGTATACGTACTTCAAACCAAAATTGTTTGCGAACTCGTCTATTTCTAAGTTCCGTATAGAATTCCTGGATGCTTCTAGATACCTTAATTTAGGCAGATATTTGATTGAACCGTTGAGAGAATGGATCTGGTTACGTTCAATTCGCAAGGTGTTGAGGTTTATTAGGCCCTTGAAGGCATTTCTTCCTATCCATCTGATCTTGTTTGCACTCATACTGATGCGTACGAGGCCAACGTTGTCGCTGAACGTATCATCCTCTACGTATAGAAGAAAGTTGCCACTCATTGAGAGCCATTTGAGGTCGGTGAGGCCGCTGAATGCACCCGTTATATTTTGGATTAGGTTAAAGGATAGCCTGAGATTCGTGATTCGGCGCGCTCTGGTCAAGGTTCCTGATATGCTATTCAACAGGTTGAATGACAAGTCCAGGTATTCGAGATTAGAGTCAACCGCGAAAACTGACTCGTTTAAACGTGAGATTTTGTTTTTACTCAGATCAAGGCGCAACATCTTTTTCAAGAACACGAAAGCTTCGGACTCTACTTCATTAATCACGTTGTTCTTGAAATAGACTTCTTTAATATTGGCATTCCAATGCGAAAACTTATTTACTACCCTTATGAGGTTATCGTCGAGACGCAGTCTTTCTAAGGACGTCATCTTCGATTTTGCCAGGCTGCTCAAGCTGGTAATATTGTTCTCTCTTAGGTCGAGCTGCTGAAAGAAAACAATAAAATGGGTCAGTACACTGCGCCACTTATATTTACATGTGCGTGGTGTTTTTCCTAGCATGTACGCCACGCCTGTGAGAAATGCGGCCAGCTGTTTAACAAACAATTTCATCACTATTTTCCAATTCTACGATTATACAGGTACAATATGAAATGACTAATAAAGGAACACTGTAAGATGAAAAGCTTCCTCTCAGTGCAATGTATAATTACATATCGAATTTTTGTTAAACACACTCACGTAACGCCTGATGTTAATCAATAGCCACGTATTTCTTCAAAGAAAATAGCTCTTTCACGCGAACATTCAAATACGCCTAGTACAACTGGTAGCTGCCGAAATACTACATTGTTCCTTTCTATGGTATATTTCGCGACTTCTTTACACGGGATGGCAGCTATCGATGGTTAGTGCTGCATGTACACTACTTCCACAAACCCTCTGTTACTGTCTAACTTCTGTGTACCAACTGCGCTGTTCAGGTTAGTCTGACAGAGGAGGCAGAAAGTGACCGTTCTCCGAAGCAGACAATGTTAATGCGAATTCAATAGTCAATTACGCGCCAAATTTACGACCACACATGTGAAGAGGCACATAGACCGGGCGGGCGCCCGTCTTGTCTCTGTGCCTCTTCACATGTGTGGTCGTAAATTTGGCGCGTAATTGACTATTGAATTCAGATATGCACCAACTAGCCCAACAGCGAGTACTACTAATGTTATTGCGGTTGATACTGATGTACGCATAGCATCAATCTATACCTTTGCAAAAAATAACAACGCGCGACACCTCATTACCGAGGCTATCTTAGCCTCCCTAGGGTTCGCGGACCTTGGCTTTCGGGACTAATCGAAGATGCTATTCTCTACCTTTTCTGAAGTTTTTGCGCATGAAGTTTTCAAATGCGATGCTGAATTGTTTTTTCCTTCCATTTTTTTTCCTGCAAGACGCGCCAACAGCGCGGCAGTCTTTCCGACACTCGGCGGCGAGCGCCGCGGTACGGAGGAGCAGCGCGCCACGCCCACTTGTGAAATTACACTCTCTCCGTGCGATTGGGACGGCCGGAGGGAAATCCCGCCGGTGCGCTATCTCAGGAGGCCATAAATATAGCATGGCAAGCGGTGGGAAAGAAAGAGGGGAGAGGGTAAAAGCCTAGCTAAGCCAGGACCAGCTAGCCCCCCCACCAGCTCTGCTGTGACCCAGCCTTGTATCACTTAGAGCATGGTGCGTGAATTTTGTTTGTGCTTTCACCACTTTCAATTTATCGGCGATCGCCACTGTGACGTTTTTTTTTCTTTTTCTTTTGCGGAGGGTCGGAAAGGTATGCCTTTTTTGTCTGAAGAAGACGTGAGCAGCATAAATTAGTTTAAACCTGACGAAAGAAGAGTGCTTGGTATTTTTGCATCAAACATACAAAAATTCGATGGTGACGTGCTCTTCTTAGCCGGACCCGTCATGACAATGCCCGCACTGATGAGAGGAGCTCAGTTACCTGCGACTCCTACAAAATAAGCTACACGCACTTGTTTCTCGTTTCAGCGCAGGCGCCACGATGAAAAATATCACAGAGTGGAAGAAGTTGGGTGCGTAAAGGCCTCACACTCTGAAAATAAGCTGTTTAATTTGAGTTCTCTCGTAATAATAAATGTTACTTCCATAGCATCGTCATGCGTTATACCCACACGGTCTGTACATAGGGGCGTATCTACAATCAGCGTGACACAGCATTGTTAATAACAAGGTGGCGATCACCGAGTTTAAAGGAAACAAAACGCAAACAAGCCATCTGGTCAGTTGATACCTTATGCAAGATCTGCTCCCATCCAACGGCCGCCGTGCGCGTTTCCGCCATGTTGAAGGCTAAGCCCGCTCCCCATGTGCTCACACGGAGCGTACAGTCGTCTGGAAGCCTAACACGAACGCTCCGCAGCGTGTCCTGAAACAGTTTGATTGACGCTAGCGCCGCCTAGCTCTGGGTTCTGTTGCCGAGATGTTACCCATGCATGCCGACATACTATCCAAGCATACCGAGGTATTATCTCGGCAACAGCGCCCAGCGCTTCGAGGCTGGCATCAGTCACACTAGTCCAGATCAAGAGTCGCAGGGTTCGTGTTAAGCTTGCAGGCGACTGTACATACGAGCATGTGGCGGCTGATAGAAACGGGAATGCCGACATATAGGAAATTGGGATGTTGAAGAAGGTTTTCAGGAAACTAACCTTCATGTTATTAGATTTCCTCGCGGCCGATGAGAAGCAGCAGATCGTTCCGTTGCTCCAGCTACTGCTTACGACCAACGCCGTGTGTACGTTCGCCGTTCTTAACGGACGCGGTATATGAGAGCATCGTCATTCACCAAAGAACACTTTTTCGTGCCACGCCGGAACGAGACAGTTTTCGTGCCGTGTGCTTTCAGGCACCGACGAAACGGCTTCGTGTACAATCTTCACAACTGTGCCGCGGCTACTTGCGTATGCCTGCGCTGCTGTTGACAGCAGTAACTAGTTTACCTTGCGATAATAATTATGTGTCAGACAGGTAGCTAGTGCGCATTGTCGATTCTAAGTAAACGGACCGATTACGCGAGAGCATGTTTGTTGTAGTTTGTTTTCGATTGTGGAGTTTAAGGTAACGTTTGGTGGGATGCTTTGCGCCCGTATTGCTTCACTATGCGTATTTTTCAATCATTTCATGTGATATCCCTGCCAAACTCCGAGGGGCGGCCCGGATGGCCTGACCGCCCCCCGCTTACTTTTTTAATATGTATACCCCAACGAAACCATTTATCAGGTTCCCCAAAATCTGATCTCCTTTCGAAAACATCCTCTATCCACGCCTGCGTGCTGTGAAATGGCTGCAGAAGCTTCAAGTGTGTGGCACTTTTCGTATAAAAGTCAGTTTCACAGCAAGGGCGAATCAGTAAATGCGATAGGAACAAATTGTCATGTTATACGAAGTGAGGCTGACGGCTAATTCTTTTGCATCCGATCTCACGCAGCTCAACAAAGCGCTGGTGTAAGAGAACACGGCCGCTCACGGCACTTTTTTCGCACCATCTCTTCGCGTTGAGAGCGCAGCACGTAGAAGGATATACGAGCCGTCCTCTGAAGGCTGCCGAGATAGCCAGATAACGCGCGCTCGTAAAATCGAAGGTCGCAGTTGCTGCTCAAGGGACCCCCCCCCCCCTCTGTCGTCGCGTCTTTTCATGCTCGTTACAGACGGGTGGGGCGTTTCCTCTCTGCTTGAGCATTCGACGGCCGGTCTAACAGGCGGGGCATCTCACCGCATGCGCCACGGAGCGACGGAAATGGGCCGACTGGTTTGATCTCCGTTTCAGCCGCGTTCGTCGCACCCGCCCGCGCTCTTTGCCGGAGGGTAGAATGTACGGTGCGCTGGGCGATCTTATCAATTTGGACTTGATACGGGACATGACAGCGACGGCGACGGCAAAAACCCGTCGAGACTGTCCATATAATTGCTATCGCAACAAAAGTGAAGAAAGAAATCCTGCTCTGGCAAATGTGTTACATCCTACCGTGTGTGCTATCATTGGTTACGCACCGAGGTGGTTTCGCAGGCATACAGTAGTCGACGCAAAATTGCCTCGCTGCAACGGCTTGAAATTATAAGGTGCTAGGAGGGCCCGAAAGTGACGATGTCAACGTGAATACTCTTGACGCATCGTGTAATTTACGATCACTTGTCCGAAGGGTATTTAGTAAAGCACTAGCTAAGCGGCACCTACTTGTTGGAGTAACTAACACTCTTCCTGTTCACTTTTAACCGGCCGTGAGATCCGAAATTTTTTTTACATTTTAATCGTGCGGTAATTCTATCATAACGTACGTCGGTTACTACAGCAGCGAAACATTTTTTTTTATTTAATCAATAAAAAATATGACAACGTTTTATTTAATATTAGATGCAAAATAAATCAGGTCGACGTAGGCTGTCCCTTAAAAAATATGCTTCAAAATGGCTCAGCCGCACTTTCTTACCGTCAGCCCTGTGCCTAGCCGTGTCGCGCGCGAGAGCCTCCTCCGAACCATTATACACTACGCGATTATGTTCACAAGTCTAACCACGCTTTATTCGACAGACTGAAAACAGAGAAACAAAATTTATAAACCTAGTGCGAAGCTTCATTCTTAATGACGACAGCTTTTTGACTCAGTGAAAAACTTGTACCTTCTCGTCGTTGCGAGGCAGGCCTTTACACGTATATTAACTGTTAACGTAATAACTCGGAAATTCCGGTAATGTGTACAGGTCCCTTGCACGCTCGTCTGACGTTTTTTTATGCACCAATTACCCACAATAAATGCAGATACAAGCAAGAAGTTACAGCAGCGACCGCACTACGGTTCGTACACAAGCCTCCAACATGGCGGCGAATCGGTAGCTTCGTCGAACCTCTGACAGATGGCAGCAATCTTGCATGAGGTCTATTGCAATGGGATGAGAATCAGAAACGAAAAGTTCTATTGACGCTAGAGTCATCGATACGGGGAGCTAATTTGTCAGGCCATTCCTCACAGCCATATCCCATGCGCGAAGCGGGACTTCCAGATTTTTGTCCGAAAGCATTTTTTTTGGTGAGGGAGGGAGCGACCTGGATATTTCGCGGAGGAGATGGGAGAGGTGGAGATGTCGCAGTGCGAGGTCAATGAAGAAAAATAGTCCTCAAAGTGTGTCAGTTGTTCATATATTGTACCTTAAGATTAACTGACCTCGGTTTTACTTGGTAAAACCATCATACGACCCTCAGGCATGCCGTATAGGTGGGTTCAGGATTAATTTGGACCGCGTGAGGTTCATTAAGGTGCCGTAAATCTGAGCACGTGGGTTTATAAAACGTGGCCGCCGCAGCTAAAATTGATCTTTCACCGTTGAAGTGAGCAAAGCGCCATCTTAACTTCTAATAATTGTAATTTTATGGGTTTAACGTTCCAAAACCGCAACATGATTAGGAGGGCAGCCGTTGTGGAGGGCTGCGGAAATTTCCACCATTTGGGGTTATTGAACGCGCACCTAAATCTCAGTACGCCGACCTCAAGCATTTTCGCCTTCATTGAAATAGCGGCCGCCACGCCCAGCATTCGATTCCGCGACCTTCGGGTTAGCAGTAGTGATGCAGAACTATCGATGATACTATCGATACTATCGATAGTTGAGGCACTATTCGAACTATCGATGGTACAAGAAACTATCGATAGCGCTATCGACAGTAAGTTTGAAAGTACAGTGGTTAACACACGTCTAAAACGATGGAGTGTCGCACTCGAAACAGCACAGTGTCGAAGTCGGAACGCGCATGCTCAGAATTGGCCCGTTTCGAACTGCACATCTGCAGTTCGAAACGGGCCAATTCTGAGCATGCGCGGCGCCACTGATGTGCCCGCCATGCAGTTTCCGTCCTTGATTATCGCTGCGGCCGCGATAATTGCATTGGCCACCAGAAGCGCAGTCAACTGTGTGCGGCAAAAAGACAAAAAAAAAAGCGCAGTCACCCGGATTGGCTCCTATTATACTGCGAACTTATTCTCGATTCGTGGTGTCGTATAATACCGAGAACGGTGCACTTCGTTTTTTTCTTTTTTTTTCTTTTAACCGTTCAGAGTGCTTTCGACGGCCAAAGCGGCTGTTGCATCCGCAGTGATAAACAAGGATAAAAAATGCAAGGCACGCGCACCGTTGGCGCCGCGCATGCTCAGGTGTGGCGTATTTACAACTGCAGATGTCGCCCGTGCAGTTCCGAGCACGACGCTCCATCGTTCTCGACATGAGAGTTCACTACTGTTAGAGTGTACTAGAACAGGGAAGTGCCCGGAACGAGCTTCGAAAAGTGAAGCCAAAACAGGGTCAATCCGCTCGTGGCGCTGCGGTCGGTAGTCTGCAATGTGTCGTCGTTTTAAGAGTTGCACGCGGCTCTGCGAAAGTGGTTCGGAGGTAGAATGCCCGCTTCCAACTGAAGCTAGATTTAAGAAACAAAGGTAAACCAATACAGTTGTAACAAGTGACACTAAGAATAAAAATCCACCATCTACAGCTGCGATTCGAACCAGGGCCTTTTGAGTGGGAAGCGGGCATTCTACCCCTGAACCACTTTCGCGGAGCCGCGCCCAACTCTTAAAACGACGATACATTGCAGACTACCGACCGCAGCGCCACGAGCGGATTGACCGTGTTTGGGCTTCACTTTCTGTGCATTGGTGCTGCGGTCGTTCCGAGCACTCCCCTGTTCTAGTACACTCTACTACTGTACAATCGATGGTATAAAATCAACCGCGTGAACTCATTGCAGCATAAACTTGAGTCTCGGAATGCGTGGTAGTATATGGCGGAGCAGGAGAAGGCAGAAGGGCAAGAAAGTTGACATGCTTGCGTTCCTTCAGCAGAATGACTGGCTGACATTATAAAGCTGAACTGTTCAGCTTTATCAGAAAAAAAGTTGTCACATGTGGCTAAACTGCGCGGCTTCAAACTTATATTGCATTTTGTGATTTCAAAATAAGAATATCAAAAGCTAAGTTTTTAATTGTAAGGTGTAACTGGTTACTTTAGAATGCGAATTTATTTATGGACATATTCCGGCATTTTGATTGCGGCAATAATTTATTTCTTTCGCCAGAAGAGTGCTCATAAATTAAGCGAAAGGAGTACTGCTGATAGCAGGCTATCGCAAATCATTTGGCAATATCGCCGTCCAACAACAGCATAATTATTCACAACACTATTGATTATACTATCGGCCGCAACACTCCTGATGGTACTATTGATTGCACTCTCGATAATATCGATTGTTTAGCGATAGTAGTACCATCGATAAATTATTTGCACTATCGATAGTTAAAAAACTATTAATATTTTCTGTTACTTGTTCTGGGTATGGGTGCCCGTAGTGATGCAGAACTATCGTTAAATGGACTATCCATAGTATCGATAGTTAAAAAAAGAACTATCGATACTATCGATAGTCCATTTACCGATAGTTCTGCATCACTAGTTAGCAGCCGAACGCCGAACTTTCCCGCACCCTTCTTGGCGGGTCCCTCCGTAACCACTAGACCGCTGTGGCGGGTCCCTTACATGCTAAGCTACCCCGGCGGCTTATTGTGTACGTTTATAGCAGATGTGAATGACGACCGTGAAAGTCACTGCGAACAGTGAAACGACGAAATTTGAAACAACTCCTGTATTTCTCAGAATTCGTAAACATAACTCACCTCCAGAGAGCCTAGATGGCGAAACTGGCTTCCTATGGTACCTATGTTGTTCTTGCGAAGATTAATGATTTTAATATTCTTTGTCTTCTTGAAGACATTGGCGGGTAGGCGCCTAATCTTGTTGTCGAAGAGCATCAGCAGTCGCAGTTTGGGCGACTTCGAAAAGTAGTCCTCGTCGACTTCTTCTATTTCGTTGCTGCTGAGGTCAAGTATGCCTAGTTCGGGCATGGCTAGCACGCCTTGAAGAAACTTAATCGGGTTCTTACAAACTCTCAGTTGGGCCAAGACTGCGAGACCACGTGGGACACTCTGTAATTGGCCGTTCTCTATGATCAGTGTCGAAAGGTTCTTGATGCTAGATGCGACGGCTTGCGTGATCTCTCGCAGGGGACAGTGCTTGATATCTAGAACCGTCACCGAAAGGTTGGAGAACCACTTCGATGGCAGGTCAGAGATGTTGACATCTGCAAAAGCAATCTTTGTGTTTTTGGCTCCCTGGAGCTTTCTGAAGTCCTCATCGAGCAGACGGGCTTGCGCGATGTTCTTGCATTTAGTGATACTTCCGCGTTGCGTAAGAATGCAGTCGCAGTGTTCCAAGACTGGACAGGTGGGATACTGTGGCATATTTCGCCCAGCTTTTAAACCACTCGGCAGCATTACTAATGCGCAAACGAGTAGAGCTCTGAGTGGAACATGCGTTGATGCGGGCGGTGATCTCATGCCTCTAATGCGAGTGAGAAACCGGATATCGCTCCGTCAAGAAAACAAAATTTGAGCAGCTGACCTCGGGCACAAGCTCGAGCAGGGTATTTCCGCTATCAAGAGCTGACGCGCGAAGCAAGTATTCTGTAAAATTCTGAAACCCACAGCACCTGGTATGACGTAGTAACTTGCAAGAGCGGAACCTGCGCTGCACTTGAGCCTTTTCACTACAGTTGCGTTAATTTGCCGTTAAGGTGACGGCGTATGCACTATGAATAGCAGCAGACTTCCACGAGTAGCTCGTAAAAGCGCACAGTGAGTGAAACTGCACATAGTCAAGCCAGCAGCACCACTTGATTGACACTCACCGTTGAAGGCCGTTCCATTAGCCTCGCCGACACACTCGTTTCAGTTCACGTCGCAACAGAAAAATCCAAAGCAAGATGAAAAGTTCCAGAGACCAACCGGGTGAATCATTGCCTCCTGTTCGCGCCAAACGCGTCGCAGCGCTTTCCGGGAAGCAGCCAGCACGACGGAAATCCTGACCAGAGAGTGACGACAGACGCTGTTGAAATAGCATCGACAAAGTGTTTAGCGGGTGGCAATGGTAACACAATGCGACAAATGTGTTACGCTTGTCTTAAAGTAGCACCGTGCTAGCAACAGCACTCTTTGTGTCCAACGTCAACAGGGATTATTTTCTTATCCATACATCTGCGCCATAGGTCGGCGAACTCACTCATGAGTCGACTCACTCCGACTCACTCAGACTCAGATTGAGTGGTGAGTCTGAGTCTGAGTCAGTCCGGATGAGTAATATTTTGGTGAGTTTGAGTCCGAGTGAGTCCAGTGGAAGAAAATTTTCGTCAGTGTGAGTCAGAGTGAGTTCGGCTCAGGTAAATTTTGGTGAGTCTGAGGCCGAGTGAGTCCAAAGCGCGAGATATATTTCGTGAATGAGTCTGAGTAAGTTTATTACTTTTTGCCGATTTATGTCCTATCTACTCATCTTCAGCATTACTATCAGCCTTACCTGGATCCACGTTTATACTCACGTCTACTTACGTGTATTCCAAATCAGTGCTGCTCATACACCATTTCCATATTTAGTGACCACAGGCGCAAATTACGTAAGGGGGGGGGGGGCGCCTTGACCCCCCCCCTGTCAACCCTTCCAGATAATTTCTTGATTAATAAATCTCATGTGGTCATCTCATTCAAGAAAATGAAAATGACCTTACTGGTTTGTGAGCACTCATAACTCGCATTCGAAGGTATCTATATCAAAAGACACCAAGAAGAGCACTGATAGCGATATTGGTGTTAAAGATCATTGACACCATTGGTCGAAAAGCTTATTCTAGGCTAATGGCTCATGAGTCGACTCACTCGGACTCACTCAGACTCAGATCAAGCCATGAGTCTGAGTCTGAGTGAGTCCGGGTGAGTAATGTTTTGGTGAGTTTGAGTCCGAGTGAGTCCGGTTGAAGAAAATTTTCGTGAGTGTGAGCCCGAATGAGTCAGGCTCAGGAAAAGTTTGGTGAATCTGAGTCTGAGTAAGCCCTAAGCACGAAATATATTTCATGAGTGAGTCTGAGTGAGTTCCACAAGTTTTGCCGACCTATGATCTGCGCTAACTGATAAAGGCATGCTGGGCTCCGAAGTTTCTGCGCGACAACAAACCGTGTTCCTTTATCAAGCAAACACTACCGAGTAAATTTCAACCGCATGCGGCTCGGCGCTTAAATGTGTTGCAGAAAACTGGCCAGACATTATCTTTGACATGCTTGGGTAAAGAAATTTGCATGAAATAATCTGAAGCGCATCGTCCAGTCTTCACTTTCTTCACCCGTGTCCTTGTTAGTGCGCTGAAAGTCTCGTCATTTATAACCACCAACGAGCCATCCGAACATCCTGTCCAGTTAAATAAACCACATTCAAGCGAGCCGTGCAAGCGCATGCTCGTCGACGCTACTCAAGTTAGTTTAAGGGGAGATGCGAGTCGAAAAACGCAAGTTTTTTCCAAAGTTACATATTTTTTGTTTTTATTTGCTTGCCCAAGTTTACTTTCTTTACTTTCAGCTTACAAAAAAAAATCACAGCCTATCCACGGAGTGAATGGTGATGAGTGGGCGAAGCTGCGGAGGTTCATCGGTAAACCGTGAATCTTCCGTGAATTCTGCCCAGTACATCATCACCGACGTGAGATCGGGCGCGTTTATACTAAAGGGTCGATGAGAGTTATGGTGACTGAAGCAATCATGGTTACACCGTGAAATCTTCAGTGGTTTCGCCCAGCAGTAATCAAAGCGATAGTGTGTGTGAAATTTTATTCAAACTTCAACGACCGGTCGTCGTCCATGGTCCGCCAAGCAGCACGATCCGGCAAGCGCACTCGTACGGCGATCCGGGGAATGAGAGATCCCCGCGCAATCGGAGAGCAGCTGCACCGCCAACGCCATGTAGCGTACCTTCACCCAACCGCCATATTGTACACATGTCTATGGGACAGCGCCCTCTCGAAAACGAGACGAGAACTGGAGATGACGACACCATATCCACGGAGTGAATGATGATGAGTGGGCGAAGCTTCGGAGGTTCGTCGGTAAACCGGTAATCTTCCGCGAATTCTGCGCAGTACATCATCAACGACGTGAGATCGGGCGCGTTTATACTAAAGGGTCGATGAGAGTCATGGCGACTTGCAGCTCACTTTAATTTTACATGTACGCTGTGAATTATTTTTATTGTTTAATCACGCACAGGAGACATCTCACACAGGCACTACGAGGTCGAAATCCAGTGCCTGCTGGCTACTCAGGGTGCATCGACAACCGAGAACCGCCCAGGTGATGCCATAAGGAGATTCGCCCCTAAAATGAAAGTTGTAATTAAACTCGAAGTAGGTTAAAATCGTTTTTAAAGAGCACAAGGTAGTGTTATGATCGGACTTTTTGGCTTGGCGCCACTCGGGCGAGCAGGATTATTTCGCCAGTCTGCCCTGCTTTATTCCCGGGTCAGCGTTCCCCGAAGAGCACCAGTAGCGGCGACAACATGGCAATCCTGCTCTGAATCCTTCAGGGCCGTCGGCGCACCTCGTCAAACCCCTTTCGACTCGCCTGACCGACTTTGACGGTATGGCCTAGGAGGGGCTGTTTGCAGGCGAGGCTGCTTGCTTTGTTCATCGTGCTACGCGACGCACCGAACAATCAGCCGAGAACTTGGGAGACACGTTTCCCACACTCCGAGGGTTCCTTCGTGGCAGCCGCCTGGGAGGCACTTGCGTCGCAGCCGCTGTCGAGGAGTCATCGCTGCACCCGACTACACGGCTGGTTTACAGGAATGTGCGTCACCTCGGCCAGGTCATTGTGAATGAATGCGTGGTTTGAGGAAAGGAAGAAGGCACTATTTTCTGCAGCCCTTTCGGGAGCACGGCTCAGCGCCTTAGGGGGGGGATAAGGAGGGAATATAGGACAGTAGAAGAAAATAGAGAAAGAAGTGATAGGGGGTCGGCAGGCGCGACGAAGAGAGGGGAAGACAGGACAGATGGAGCCGGTCATCGGAGTTCAGGGGACGGGACCACGTTCAGCCAGGGGCACGGTGCACGTCGGTGACGAGGCGGCGAAGGCCCCGCCGATGAGAGGCGCACGGCATAGCGGACGCGGCAGCCGTCACGGGGCGTCGGAGAGCGAGAGGCACGAGGACTCAGTCCATAAGGCGTCGCGGCCGGCACGTCCGTCTTGCTTGAAATCCAGCGAGCGACTCGGTCATTGTGCAGTGCAGTGCGAGGCCGTATTGCGTCCTGTGCACTCCTCTCCCTCGCCGACGGGCGAACTGGGCGTGCCTCTTCCCTCTTTCCAGGGTTGGGAAGGAGGCGGTGTTTGATCTTCCCATTTTGGAGGCGGCGATCAAGACGACATCCTGATTGGACTATCGTGGACTTTAGTGTTTCCCGTGCAGGGAATCTTGGGAAGGCTAAGGCCTTAAAACGCGAGCGCCGAGGCGCTCCTGATCATCTTCCTGCATCATGTACAAACACGCTACCATGTAAATACTGTAAATAAAACGTTCCTGTTGTCAGCTCCGGCTACTCTGCTCGACTTCTCCCTGCGACTTGGCTGGCTCCGGTCCCATGGGCAGACCCCCGACCACATCAACTGGTTGGCAGCGACGGGATGTCCCATGCTTGACTCGGGCCTCAGCGATGGTGAGTGCTTGACTTTTCTTTGAGATATGCCAGGTTTTAGCTTTTGTGTTTTTCTAAAACTGGTTGAAACTTCTGTGCGTATAGGCTTCGTTGTACCGCTACCATACGTCACAGCTATTCACCAGGTTTTAGCTTTCATGTTCTAAACCGGCAGTAGTTTTACCATGCGTGTAGGCTTCGCTAGTTCGCTTCCTAACGTCACGGCGTGTAAGAAAGTCCTCACTCGTGAAAACCATGGAGTTGGTAACGAAGCTAAAGAAACCAGACCTCTTTCTACTTTGTGAAGAGCTGGGATTTGATGTGGGGAGAGATGACAGAGAGCCGCAGCTGATTAAGGCAATACAGGAGTGCGGCGCGGAAGATGACGAAATTGAGGAGAGTTGGGAAGAAGTTGAAAAGAAGAAAAGATGGGCTGAGGAAGACAGGATAAATGAGAAAAGACGATTAGCGTTAGGAATTTTACAGGCATCAATTAACCCGATTAACGGGAAAGCACCCTCCGATAAGAAAGTGAAAGATATTCGTGTCGAGACCACAACCGCAGCGAGCCGCTCAAAAGAAAACGAGAAACCGAAGGCGTTTAAGGCTAGAAAGCCGGTCGTCTGCCACCGTTGCCAAGAGCCTGGTCACATTGCGATCGGCTGCCGAAAGCCTAGAAATGTTCTCCTTTTGGTGGACAGCCGCGACCATGATCTGGAGCAATCGAAATCCCGCGCTCGTGAGTTAGTTGTGAAGGAAACTCAATGTAACTTACTGCGGGACTCAGCCGCAACAATCGGTACAGTACATCCCTGCTCCGTGAAAGATGAGGTGACCACAGGTGAACGTGCGCGCACACGGCAAGTAGTTGAGGAGAAAAGTGTGTGTTTGCCGTTGACCCGCGTAGAGAGTCAGGAACCGTTCGGACTGCTCGCAACGGAGTCTGCAGTGTCCCAAAACCTGCCCAAGCATGATCCCTCTCCGAATGGCTCGGATATGCATTTGGGAAAGAAGGGCCTTTGTTTTGGTGACGATTCAGCGAAAGCTCTGACGCGTCCGACGGCCTGTGAGTCCGCTCATGAGATTCAGGGAGCAGGAAGCGCTAATGATCCGCTGGTTGAAAATCGCGACGATTGCGCGGGTGGCGAGACACCTGAGTCACAAATGATAGTCGAAGAAAGTGTGCGCTTGCCGGTAACCCGCGTGGAGGGTGAGGGACATTTCGGACCGTTCGCAACGGAGACTGCCTTGTCACAAAACCTGCCCAAGCATTATCCTTCTCCGAAGGACTCGGATATGCTTTTGGGAAAGAAGGGCTTTTGTTTTGATGACAATGCCGTTGAAGCTCTTACGCGTCCGACAGTATGTGAGTCCGCTCCTGAGATTGAAAGAGCAGAAAGTGAAAATGATAGACAGGTTGAAAACCGCGACCAGTGCGCAGGTGGCGAGAAAGAAACGATGGTTGTTGAGAACAGTGTACACTTGCCTGTAGCCCGCGTGGAGAGTGAGGGGCCGTTCGGACTGCGCGTGACTGAGGCTGCCGTGTCACAAAACCTGCCCAAGCATGATCCCTATCTTCCTTCGAATGACTTGGATATGCTTTTGAGAAAGAAGGGCCTTTGTCTTGCTGACAATTCGGCGAAAGCTCTGATGCGTCCGACGGCTGGTGAATCCGCTTCTGAGATTAAGCGCGGCGTGATTCAGGCAGTGTTAAATGCTGATCCGCGAGTTGAAAGGCACTACGGAAGAGCGGGTGGCGAGACGGAAACGGTAGTTGGAGAGGACGGAATGCGCTTTCCGGTAGCCCGCGTGGAGACGGAGGGGCCGTTCGGACTGTCCGTGACTGATGCTGCCGGGTCACAAAACCTGCCTAAGCATTATACCTACTTGATTTCGGATCACTGGGACATGCTTTTGAAGGGCCTTTGTTTTGGTGACCATTCGGCGAAAGCTCTGATGCGTCCGACGGCCGGTGAATCCGCTCCTGAGATGAAGCGAGGCGCGATTCAGGCAGATTCACTAGTTGATAGCCGCGACGAATGCGCTCGTTGCGAAGTAGTCAAGTCACTGGGAACCCATCTAACGAGGCTCAAGGAAAAACGGGAGTACGGCCTGGTGTTGTCTAATTCAGAAGGGCTAGGTGCTGTCAGCGTGACAGACTGGAAGGCCTGTTTGCCGGCTACTTTGTTTTCCTTGCGTTCGGTGCCTCACGAGGACCCAGGACTTGACCTTGTACTTACATTCGGCTTAAAGCACGCATCGTTCTGCTTCTTCCGAATTATGGACAGTGTTTTGGAGGGTAATCAAGGTTACGCACCTCCCTATCTTGTAGGCATTGTTGCCTTTTCCTTCAGTTGGAAGGAGTGTTTGAGTTATCTCAGGGATGTTCCGGGGCAATCGCGTGCCACCGGCTAATTTCTGAGGGGCAAAATTTGCCATGTCGCAAAAGCTGAGGTGTGTTTGGACCACGTTGTTGGGCACGATAGCGGAAACGCTGTTGGTCCCAGCCGTGCTTTTTCCGTTTAACACCAGTGTAGCTTTAGACACCTTTTATTTGCATTCTGTGTACGTAACAGACATTTAGCGCTTTGTTTTCTTAACATGTATTTCAGTGTTTTGTATTAATCACTTCATTTCGTTCTTCTGACGCCCGTAGCACCTGCGTGCCTTGAAAGATGTACGTGGCTTTCTCTGGAAATGATACAAAACGTTAGGCTTTTGATTTGCTTCGTACGTACAAGAGTGTCTGTGTTTGTTATGACTTTGTTAACTAATCCGTGACTTTCACGAGCGAAAGTTAAATTGTAATTTTCGAGGGAGTTTTCACCGGAAAATGTAGCCTGGCATTTCTCAAGGTCAGTTGAGTGCTCTCTGTTTGTTGTGCTCCGGGTTTTGCCTGGTTCATTTCCGGTGCTTGCAAGCCGTTGCTCAGGTCCAAAGATGGGGTCAACCTAGGTGTCAACGAATTCAAGGAAGTCTACGGTCTCTACGGAGTGCTTTGTTGCTGCATCCCCTTCGAGACCTCCTGGGGCGGCGGACGGGCTGTTATGATCGGACTTTTTGGCTTGGCGCCACTCGGGCGAGCAGGATTATTTCGCCAGTCTGCCCTGCTTTATTCCCGGGTCAGCGTTCCCCGAAGAGCACCAGTAGCGGCGACAACATGGCAATCCTGCTCTGAATCCTTCAGGGCCGTCGGCGCACCTCGTCAAACCCCTTTCGACTCGCCTGACCGACTTTGACGGTATGGCCTAGGAGGGGCTGTTTGCAGGCGAGGCTGCTTGCTTTGTTCATCGTGCTACGCGACGCACCGAACAATCAGCCGAGAACTTGGGAGACACGTTTCCCACACTCCGAGGGTTCCTTCGTGGCAGCCGCCTGGGAGGCACTTGCGTCGCAGCCGCTGTCGAGGAGTCATCGCTGCACCCGACTACACGGCTGGTTTACAGGAATGTGCGTCACCTCGGCCAGGTCATTGTGCAGTGCAGTGCGAGGCCGTATTGCGTCCTGTGCACTCCTCTCTCTCGCCGACGGGCGAACTGGGCGTGCCTCTTCCCTCTTTCCAGGGTTGCGAAGGAGGCGGTGTTTGATCTTCCCCATTTTGGAGGCGGCGATCAAGACGACATCCATGATTGGACTATCTTGGACTTTAGTGTTTCCCGTGCAGGGAATCTTGGGAAGGCTAAGGCCTTAAAACGCGAGCGCCGAGGCGCTCCTGATCATCTTCCTGCATCATGTACAAACACGCTACCATGTAAATACTGTAAATAAAACGTTCCTGTTGTCAGCTCCGGCTACTCTGCTCGACTTCTCCCTGCGACATGGCTGGCTCCGGTTCCATGGGCAGACCCCCGACTACATCAGTAGCTACTAAAACCTGAAAAGGGCTCAATGTCTAGAGTCCTCGGGAAATTGTCACCTGGCTACTTGCCATTGCATTCCGCATGAGCAATTCACCAAAGCCTCACGCTCAAAATAACTATGATTCCCAAGCCTTGATATCGCCTATATAATTACTACGAACTTAAAGCAAGCAATTAGTATGGTCTGAACATTCTAAGAATTCTCACATTGCCATTTTTCTTGTCGATTAACATTTCTTATACGTACTTGTCAGTGATTTGCATTCTACAATTAATGTGAAGCAATACCCATTAATGGCTCAGAACTATAAAAATTTGGTGGCAAGAAAAGTGTCTCCAACGAGAATTGTATTTTGAACATTGTCATGGTACAAAACGAAGACTATGCAACACACTATGAAACTGATTACATATTTGAAGTGACCATAAAAGCCTATGTATACAGCAAAAGTTTCATTCGCCTAGGCTACACATCAAAGAAACTTTGTTTTCGAGCAGCATCTCCCCTTAAGAGAGGTTGTCAAGCCAAGCCAAATAGAGCGAAGACGTATAATTTGCCAAAGAACTGAATGATTCGATTTAGATACCATCAACACAGTGAATGCGGAATTTCGTTGTCATTTTTTTAGAGTGAATTTCTATAAGGTTAGGAGAAATAAGGATTCGTCCGTACGCTTAACTGCCAGCGCGTATGTACCACAGAAATTGGCCACGCGCCGCCACTCACCACTGATCCACTCAAAATGAAAACCAGAGCTCTCGTAGGCGACAAACAAACAAACAAACAAACAAAACCAGAGCGCACGGGTGGCAAACACGTAATGAGGTTTCGGGACTGACGCAACGATGATTGAGAAAGAGTTTAATTAACGTCATGGGTTAAGCAAATGATAAGCAACGGGGTATCACCTGTCAGCTTGGTTGTTTATTCATCTGCGCGGGACGCTTTGGCGGTGATTTTCAATGTACTTGCCTCCAATACGTATTCCTCATTTTCCTCTTTGCTTGGCCATTTTGATTTGTCATATTTATTGTTTTTATTTTTCTTCCGCATGTAGCTTTTTTTCTTTAAATGATTTCTATATTTTTTTATTTTTTTGTTTGTTAAGTTTGTAAAACTTACTTTCTATATGAGCATCGAATAGTATATTTTGCTCCTTTGTTTATTTTGGACGGGGATCGGACATTGCAAGCAGTTGTACCCCACTGCGAAATGTGCTTTGACATGACCATTTCCTTCAAAAGCGGCTTCTTTCAAATGGTCGAATGGTCCAGTGGTTTTGCACTGAAAAAAAACGAAGAAAAGGCGGTACCGCAACTACGCGCTGTTCTAGAGAGTCCTATTTTTAACGGGCCTAATCTGCTTCCGGAACCGTGTCTGAGCAGTGCAAGACCAGCGCGTAACCGCTTTCATAATAGAAGGAAGTACTCACATAATACTAACTAGCTAGCTTTGTCCGTAGTGTTCAACGTGGCATATAAATTGTACTGCGCTTATTCTGGAGCTTCTCGGAACAGCCTGAGCTTAACACAGCAATCATTACTGGATTCAGTTGCTAATGCTGTCCTTAGCTGCCGCGGTTTTGCAGTGGTCACGGTGCTCGTTTGCCGTGGCGGACGCATTTTCATGGAGGCGAATTGCTCGAGGCCCATGTATACTGATTTAGGTGAAGGTAAAGAACCCCAGTTTGTCGAAATTTCCGCAGCAGTTCACTGTGGCGTACTTCGAAATCATATCGTGCTTTTGGGCGTCAAGCCCATGATATAATTTTTGTGAATGTAATTATTCTTGAAAATCCGCTTTGCTGCGGTCCCGTAAACGTTTCAATGGTTTACATCTACAAGGTGCATGAAGTAAAAGTGTAAGGTGAAGCACCTCATCATCACATAAGTCAGGCATGTTTGTTAGGGAAGGAGACACATGGGGAAGACATATAGAAAACAAGAGAAGCTTATGTTAGTATGAAGTCATGTCACTTCGGTTGGTGTCACACGTGGTGGTTGAGTAACCATTTGAGATATACTTAGATCAAAGCAAACGTAATAAAATTGTCAGCTTCAGTGCATGGTGTATTTGAAAACGGTTAAGGGAATACTTGCAGTAAGGTATTTGCCGTTTGTAATGGGTGGCCGGCTTTAAACCACGAAATCGTTATGATAGTCACATATTCTGATGCCCGATGGCAATGTACGCTTGTACCACGCAATATTCCCGGGATATTACATGTTATATTGCGACGCCTATATAAAGGACGCTTGCGTTTGCGAAGCATGAAAGTTATTTGCACTGCATTTCCAAGCAGATGAAGTTATGTTCACTGCATTTCCAAGCAGAGGAAGTTATTTTCACTGATTTTCCAAGCAGGGGCGTGCCTGTGTGGTAGAACACCTGCTTGTCACGCAGACGGCCCGGGTTCGATCCTCACTCGGACCCGGAAATTTTCATTATTTATTTTATTTGCATCTTTCTCGATTTTTCGGTCACGGACAAGATGATGATTTTTCGCTCACAATCAACGACGCCAACGCCGACACCGACGCCGGAATTTCTGCGAAACGAGCTCTTTAACGCTATCTCGTTAATACACATACCAAACCACTCTGTGGTCATGTTGGGAGGAGATGCGCTGGTACCTCTGGCTCAGACCAACGTAATCAGTTTTTTCAACGAGATATGTTATTTAAATACGTTTTAAGCACTGCAGCCCACGCTGCATTTAACAGGGAAATATTGTCGCTGCGTGTCTGGCGCAGCATAACCTGAGTCACTCTTGATCCACATAACCCTAGCTAATTGCCGTGAATCTGCAAGAGCCCTCTTTATCCCGGTATCAATAAATATCTCCAGAATCGCTACTCTACCTGCCGGCTCAAGGTTCTTTCAAATATATGATTAACTCCACCTGGTCCGGCTGCTGTCTTTGTAGGGCCTAACAAAACAGCACATTTCGGTTTGCTCATGCCATACTCACAGTCAAGTCGAATGTGTTGTGGCACGAAAAACGCCAGTACCATCTTATCTGCAAGTGCAAAAGAACATGCAAATTATTTGCATGCAGCCAAAAGCTTAAAGACTGTGTATAATCCTACAAAATTGTTAGCCATGCGTTGTCGCAGATGACGGACAACGCCGGACGGCGACACTCCGCTTCGCATGAGCCACTCAAAGGGACCCTGCAACACTTTTCGAGCTTCCTCAGAAAATGTTGCCGATGAGTAGTCGATGTTCCTGAGAAGATGCGAGCCAAGCATTAAAGCGGAGCTCGTGGCTTAGAATTTGCAACTGATTAAAAGAGTCAGCTAGACATCGTTCCCTCTACTATCGTCAAATGATGCGATAAACCCAAAAGACCACGCCATGAAGGCAAAGTCCATGGCCATTGGCTGAGTTGAGCATGATGAGCTCTGTAGTTACCGTGGCCGCTATGAAATACCGCCAGGAGCCCTTGTTTTTTTATTGCGATAGCAATTATATGGACACTCTCCGCTGCTTTTCGCCGTCGGCGTTGCTGTCATGCTCCGTATATGTATGTATATATATATATATATATATATATATATATATATAAGTCACGAAGTTCCGACGCGCGGAATCGAACGGGCGACCTCTCGCTCCGCAGCGCGCGACGCTAACCGCTACTCTACAGGAGCGCGCATGCTTCAGCATACTAACGGTGAGCTATTTGTATACACCATTCGCCGCTGGCAGTACGCAGATATCGGGGGGGGAATATCAGTGTGTTCTCTGCTTTACCAGCAAACCAGCGAGATGGCGCAAAGTGCGCGCTCGGCGCCCCACTCGTTGCGACGCGTTGGCTCCCCAACACCCCGACTTGTACTTTGGCCTGCAAGGGCGTAGTCGCTTTTGCTCCGGGTGCTCGCGCGCGCTCGCTTATCTTGGGGTGGGGGGGATGGGGGGCAGTGTTAGGTCGTGTGCAATCGCCGGGAAGGTTGCGTTTAGGTAAAGAGCGCACGAAGGTCACTTCGCTCGCTGCAGAGGCCCCGTTTCCGAAAGAAGCGAGCTGTTCCAACACAGGGAAGTAACAACTGTGACACTTGTTAGTTCGCGCTCGTCCTGTGTATACCTGTGCATATGTTTTGTGCGTTCTTCGCGCTTGAGCAGTGCGCTCCAAGTTTCGATCTGCTTGCCGTTCTTCGCTTGAAATGCCAATTTGTTGCTATCGCATTCAATGCTTCGCCCTTGCGGCGAAACTGACTTTTTTTAACACGAAAGTGATTTATGCCGGGGTCCACCAAGATTTTAGTGACGTATTTCTGTCACGGAAGTGACGTCGTAAAAAATACACATGATCAGAATACAAAGTAAAATATTGGCCGGGTATCTGCGTGCTTCGCCGCAAATGTCGTCGAAAGACGATAGTCTTCTGCCGGCCGTACTACTACGTTTTGCCTTACCTCAGACAGCGCCTCCTCTATGTTGAATCGGCCACGCCTGGCTGGCATTGATAAAATAGAGGAGGCCCTGCGTACCCTGGGTGAGATATGTACGCCATCTGGCAGTCGTGTCGAGAAACGTGAGCTTGTACAGAGCCCAGGGCCACTGCCAACGGCAGCACTATATCGTCGGCAGAGAACTTTTTCGTGCAAAGCGTCGCATTTCGTGCATAGCGTCGCATTTTCAGCGTAACATAAGAAACACTAAGGTCTTTAGAATTAAGTATCTATGTATTTTCTGGTAAAGGAACACACCTCCTGACACTTACGTACTAATGAAAACCTCGGATATGCGTAAATTTGCATTTTGATCGACAATGTTCACAAGTATGAACGCCAACACCAGTTAAATATGGCTGGGCGTTCATGAAGTGGTTAAACTTTGGCCGGGTGGCTGAATCGGTTGACAGACAGACAGGTAGAATGACAGACAGACAGACAGTCCAAAATGTCTGCGTTGAAGTATCCCATGAATGACTATCGTCTTTAAAAAAAAGTCACAGTTTCACCGCAAGGGTGAAGCAATGAATGCGATAGCAACAAATTGTAATGTTATACGAAGTGAGGCTGGCAACTAACTCTTTTGGATCCGATCTCACGCCACTCTAGAAAACGCTGCTGTAAGAGCATACGGCCGCTCCAGGGACACTGCTCACCACATTCTCTTCGCGTTGAGAGCGCAGCACGTAGAAGGGTACACCGGCCCCCCCGCTGTCGGCCGCCGAGAAGGGGAGATAACGCGCGCGCCCGTGACGACCGCGCTCGTAAAATCGAAGGTCGCTCGAGGGACCCCCCCCCCCCTTCCCTCGCGTCTTTTCACGCTCACGAACGACGGGTGGGGCCGGTTATATATATACATATACATATACGGGGGGATGACGGCGGCGACGCCGACGGCAAAAACCAGCCGAGAGTGTCCATATAATTGCTATCGCAATAAAATACCACCGCCCAAGCACTCCGTACAGATGGTTAACCAGCGACGCTGAAACTTGCAGCCACAGGCGGTTGCAGACGCCGCAACCGAAGCCAGCCGCTCGAGAAACTCCCGCCGAAAGCGGGCGTCAGTCCCGGCGAAAGCGTTTCCGTCCATTGCCTCGTTGACGCTGCTCTGCCTACAAGCCACTTCCTCGGCTCGCCGTTGTCGCTTGCATTCACATATCCAGCTTTCGGGGGGCACTTAGAGTTCCTGTATATGCTCCCTACGGGAGCAGAGTTGCGCATAGGTCCGCCATCTTGCCTCGCTAGCAACCATAGCTATGCGGCAAAGCCGCACTCTGTTTTTGCAGGCGACTTGCGTAAGCTTGTCGCCGATCGCCAGTCGACGTGCCTAGCGTGTCAACGACCGGTGATGAAAGAAGAAACACCTGCTTTCGGGACTGTGCCATGGGAGTACAAAAGCGTTTTTTAGTCTATCCGGTAACGAAAAGGCGTATCGTAGAGCCGAAAATGCCAAAAACATGCGCCGCCGCTGCCGCCACGTCAAGTGGCGCCAGCTATGGAGAATAAAGAACAACTGACAAACACGTAATATATGTCCTCCGAGCTTCCGGGAGCACCCAACGCCACTGGCTAAGCCTACAGCATCGATTATTTCAGCATGTTTTTCGAAAACGGTGCCGAGTCGACGTAAATACTTTGCTGTCGAAGCTTAAGGACATGAATCTAAAGCAAATAAAAGCACCAGTTCGTAGCTAACGGGCTACAGAGCGCACGACGGTGACTTGATAGGTTCTAGGTGGACGGCAACCGCTTTCGGCGGCGCAGCCATGTTTTCCGGGCGCAGCATGTGCATCAGTTTCTCCGCAGGGCATGGTTGCTAGCGGCGTTTGGAAAACAGATGCGCAACTCTGCTACCTAAAGGTAGCATATACAGGAACTCTAGGGGCACTGGATAATCAGCGCTCCGAGGGGCCACTACTTGAAGCTCTCCCGTTTTCAATGGGGAAGGGTCGTTTTTCGGCGATAAAAAGGCATAGAGGCACAACTACCAAAAGTTCTTAAAAGGGCACGTTCTTGGACCTGTACGGTACTTAACAAATGCACCATCCCTAACATTGGGGCTTCACATTCTGTTCCCACGACGACTAAAATTTAAACAATGGGATCCTAAGGAAGCGGCCGAAATCACACCTTGTTTTTCGTGACAAAAACGGGCCGTCTGAAAAAGCTCGACGGAAACCTGCAAATTTTCTCTGAAATCTAAGTAGTACGAAGACGAAGTTTTCGTTTGGGCCTGCAATCATGTTTCTGTGTGAAGAAAAACACGTTCCAAAATGAAGTTTTCTACAACACAGTCGCACCTTCGACTCGCGTCTTTGACCACAGTATCTTGGTAACACCCATTTTATCACATCGCGCCCGGCGCTTGTTGTGGCCGAGATGGTTGAGCGCCTTAGAGTTCCTGTATATGCTACCTTTAGGTAGCAGAGTTACTGTTTTCCAAACGCCGCTAGCAACCATTGCGGAGAAGCTGATGCACAGGCCACGCCCGGAAAACATGGCCGCGCCGCCGAAAGCGGTTGCCGTCCACCTAGAATCTATCAAGTAACGGACTCTGTAGCTCGTTAGCTACGAACTGGTGCTTTTATTTGCTTTAGATTCATGTCCTTAAGGTTCGACAGCAAAGTATTTATGTCGATTCAGCACCGTTTTCGAAAAACATACTGAAATAATCGACGCTGTAGGCGTAGCAGTGGCGATATGGGCGCTCCCGGAATCTCGAAGGACATGTATTACGTGTTTGTCAGTTGTTTCCTATCCTCCATAGCTGGCGCCACCTGACTTGGCGGCGGCGGCATGTTATTCGGCACTATGCTACGCCTTTGCGTTATCGCATAGATAAAAAACGCTTTTGTACTCTCGTGGCACAGTCCCGAGCAGGTGTTTCTTCTTTCATCGCCGGTCGTTGGCAGGCCAGCCATGTCGACTGGCGATCGCCGACACGCTTCGATCGGCGGCAGGCTTAAGCAAGTCGCCTGCAAAAACTAAGTGCGGCTTCGCCACATAGCTATGGTTGCTAGCCAGGCAACATGGCGGACCTATGCGCAACTCTGCTCCCGTAGGGAGCATATACAGGAACTCTAGAGCGCCTGAGCTGGCAGCGCTGGCAGCTCGCGTGCGGTCAGTGCGGCCCGGGTTCAAATTGCAAAAGAATTTTTTTTACAGTATTGCTGTTAGTACTTACGGTGCTCGACTGCCGACCCGAAGGGCACGGGTTTGATCGCGGCCGCGGCTCTGGCATTTTCGAAGGAGGCGAAAATCCTCGAGTGTACTTAGATTTAGACGCGTGTACGTAGGTGTAAGTTCACGTCAAAGAACCCCGGGTGGTCGAAATTTCCGGCACCCTCCTCTGCCGCGACAGGGAGTGGGAGACGCCCACTACGCGCTAAGGGCGTGCTGTGGGACATAGTTTTTACAGTCCAGTTCTCCTCTACGGCGCGCCTCGTAAAGATATCGTAGTTTTGGCACGTAAAGCTCTAGCAATATTTATTACTAGTGCGTCATTGCTGAAGATTTAGTTGCTCGTTTTTTCGCTAAATCGTTGCATTCAGAATCTTTGCTGCTGTGCTGCACACCGCTTCTGAAAATGGAGCAAGTAAACTTCTCATGTTGTATTATTTCTTATTAGGCAACCCATTATTTAAACAACAAAGGAAGGGGAACCAGGGGTCTATTTTAGTTAACCGCAGCCTCAATAAGGCAACACATGTTGAAACCAAGGAAAGCATGAGGGAAGCTATTTATAGTATAATTAAGCGTTTTAATAAGCACTATACTATTAGAGACTGGCCAGCAATGGCAGAACCAGCGCAAAGCTTGTGTTGCCGAAACTTCGTTTGTTTTTCTACATGAGCAAAAGCGGCATGCAAGCAGTGCCGCTTTTGTTTATTACAAAAGGGAGTTTTAGAATAACGTACGCGAAGCATTGCGTTAGCGTTTGTCGCCACTGCGCATGCGTCGTACGCTAACCTCTTGCGGGCCCCCGTTAAGTGACGGAAATAGCGGGCGACCGGAAAGCTTTGCGTACGCTATTCTAAAACTCCCTATTTACTTCCCTTCCGAAACGGACCCATCCTGGCGAATTACGGGCAAAACACCACAGCACAGTGATAGTAAGGCTTTAGCAGGTCCATTTGCGCAATCTCATTCCTCGACATTGTTTATTACTAGATTAGAAGAAAGCTGAAGTGGCTTGACGGCGTAGATCAAGTACGAGGCTTCCTGGGCCTATGGTACGGGCCGCGGTACTTCGAAAGTAGTTTCGTTGACCGACCGGGGCTAGCTTAAGAAGTCCCGAGCCACAAAAGTCAGTCACGGGTATACGACGCCAAAAGGCTTCGAGACATCTCGATGGTGTATTCGACGCCGCTTACCAGCAGTGGCGTGAGATCGGGCTCTCTGGCGACCTTCTACAGCACTTAGCAGCTTGGGAAACTGCCGTTGACTCACTCAAATAAGCGTGGCAAGGAGGTATTGCGCATAACGTGCAGGACGAGTCCTTATAAGTAGAATACAGGAGAGAGTCCAGTCGTGGTCTGCGTAGCAGTGTTTTGGGTGTACGTCACGGAGAGAATGATATGGTCGCAGTCATAGTAATCGGAAGTCACGTACATTGTCAGCATATCACCTGATGTTCGATTAAATATTTCTGTTAAACCAATGGTTTTATGATTGTAAGATGTGGTGTTCTGGCGAAAGACATTGCATTCCTCTGCATTTGCTTGACTTCCGACAGAAATACAGATTCTTCGGTCGATGCGCGGCTCAGGTAGTGCGCCGTGCTGTAGAATGGCGTGTTGTGAAATGAGAGGCAACATTGCTAGCCGATGCAGGTGGCAATGGTGAAGTCTCTGCTTAGCGTGTGATCGATGGCAACAATTATATATCGGTTGGTAGCAGGAGTGATGGAAAGAAGTCCATATGAATCAACGCCAGCGTAGTCCAAAGCACGGAGAGGGCAAGTCAGTGGTTGTTACGAAGCAGGGAAATGGCAAAGAGAATTCTTGCCGCGCTGCGCGACGCAACAGATGGACAAGAAGACAACAGCTAGAATGTTTTTTTTTCTTTCAGCAGGTGGGGGGCGGGGGGGGGGGGGGGGGGAGGGTTACGCGGTTGAACCGTACTTCATGCATGTTCGTGCGTGCTTTGGAAGGTGCATGGCAGGCATAAGCAACAACTAACTCGTCAAATCCGCGTTTACGCTGGGCAAGCACAGCGCCGAAGCCGACACCGCTAGTGTCCTTGTGAATTTCATTTGTGGCGCTCTCAGCTTTTCTGACATAATAAACTTCTCTCTCTCTCATATGGGGCGCGCAAATCAAAATGTCGCAAAATTGGAGGCGAAGTAAGAAAGGATCGGAGTTTGCTGGATGCATCGCCACATGTGACTTCGATCATAGGTCGCGGCTGCGTCGGAGGTCACTCAAAGGCGCTATAATTGTGGGGAAGCAGTGAATGAAACGTCTCAAATAAAATGAAATGCATAGACAGCTGTGAAGGTATTTCGTTGTCCGTTTAGGAAACGTAGAAACTGCACAAAGTACCGCGGGATACGGAAGGACGCCATCTCGGAAGAAGACGGCCCAGAATAAGCAGCTTTTTGCGCCAAATTAACACTTCTTTAATTTTATCTGAAGGCCATCAGAGCTGAGGCTAGTGACGACAGCTTCCACCTGTTGTAGATGGGTCGAAAAGTCGTCCGAAAAGATCACAGTACCATCCAGCTAGCAGAGATGCGTCTGCCACGTGCAGACGCGAAGGATGTCGCTCATGCGTTCAAATGTTGCAAGAGCGTTGCACAGCCCGAATCGCGTCAATGAATTCATATAAGGTCGGCTCTAAGGAAGGTTGGTTTGAAGTAGTCAAGTTCAGCCATCGGTGCTACCAGTAGCGGGAGCACAGGTACAACGAACAGAAAAAAATTCCACGCATCTCCCTGAAGTAAATCATGACGAGTGGGCGAAGCTCTGGGTATTCTATCGGTGAGTAACCGTACGTTACCCGAGTGTTGCCCCATATAATGTAAATTCAGCGACATAAAGTGTATATAGAAATCAAGTTTATTTCGCCTTCCAGTCGTCTTATGCAATTCAAGGGGGGATTTAGAAAATTGCTGGAGTGAAGGATATGCCTCGAAAGTAAACCCAAGAACCCGGCATCTTACCGGTGGCCACCGTGCCGATGGCAAGATACCATTTTAATATGGGTAATTTGTTGATACATATAGTGCTCGACGTGTGCCGCTGTTTTGCAGCTTTCCTTGAGAAGCCTCAACATCTAGGCACATTTTAGTAGGGATCAACTCATCAATACTCTTCTCGATTTTCGCCGGGAACAGCGATCTCTTACTTTATAGTTAGCCTATGTCTACGTTGAAGTCTATTGTAAAACCTTTTTTTGTGTCACATATGTTTCGACTATAGTAACGGTTATATACCCCGACGACAACGGAAGAAAAGGCGAGGTCCTAAGGAGCTGCACCCCTTAAAGCTATGCTGCTTTCCGGCAGTCGCGGCGTCTTCATACGAGGATTGGGATAGATGTCCTTACGTGTGATCTTGTTCAGCAAACCGTAGTCTACGGAAAAACTAGGTAATTGAGCCGTAATTTTTCAGGAGCGAAGCTCCTTAGGCCGGCACCCCGCCGGCACCGTCGGCGAAGCACCCTGGCACCGTGCCTGCTGTGGCGTCTCCCCCTCACGCGGGAGGAAAAATGAGCTTTACGAGCGCTGGAACGCGGATGGCGTCTGCATGATGCGCAAAGAGCGAGAATACGAACGCGTGCGAAACGGAGGCAGATTAGTCTCCCTCTCCCTCTTTCTTCGTCCCGTCACCGAGCGCAACAGACGCTCTCCGCGCGTGCGGCGCGAACAAGGCGCGCGGCGCAAAAAAAAAAAAACAAAAACAGACACACACCCCTCTCTCACCTGTCACCCTCTCCCTGCGTTGTGCGCACCAAACCTGGCCGCACACTCACTCGCTCAGTCGTTTCCGCCACCGAGCGCAGCAGACGCTCTCCCCACCGCGCTCCCCATCCTACCGTCTTCATGAAAGCCAGCAGCGAGATCAGGCGCATAGTCGTTTGCGTCCCATTTATAAGGAGCTTCGCTCATCGGTTGTATTCGTACACGGAACTGTTAGCTTTATAGGAGCGAAGCTCCTTATGCCCGCACCCCGCCGGCGCCGTCGAAGATCCCCGCCGCATCAGCGCTCGCACCCCTCTCCCACCCATGGTGTTCCTACGTGGCACCCATGGTGTTCCTACGAAGATTGATTACTTGGAGCTTCTTTGTCTTCTTGAAGACAGCAGCAGGTAGGCGCCTAATCTTGTTGTCGAAGAGCATCAGCAGTCGCGAGTTTGGCCGACGTCGAAAAGTAGTCCTCGTCTACTTCTATTTCATTGCCGCTGAAGTCCAGTTTGCCCAGTTCGGGCATGGCTAGCATGCCTTGGAGAAACCTAATCGGGTTCTCATTGACCTTCAAGTAGGTCAAGGCTGCGAGACCCTGTGAGACACTCTGTAATTGACCCTTCTTTATGATCACTACTGAATGGCCCTTGTTGCTAGATGCGACGGCTTCCGTGATCTCCCGCAGAGAACAGTCCTTGATATCTAGAACCGTTACCGCGCGGTTGGAAAACCAGTTCGATGGCAGGCCAGAGATGTTGCCTCCTGCTAAAGCAATCTTTCTGTTTTAACGCGATAGCGTTAAAGAGCTCGTTTGCAGATATTCCGGCGTCAGCGTCGGTGTCGGCGTCGTTGGTAGTGAGCGAAAAATCATCGTCTTGTCCGTGACCGAAAAATCGAGAAAGATGCAAATAAATAATAAAAATTTCCGGGTCAGAGTGAAGATCAAACCCAAGCCGTCTGCGTGGCAAGTAGGTGTTTTACCACACAGCCACGCCTCTGCTTGCAAATGCAATGAAAATAACTTTCATGCTTTACAAACACAGGCGTCCTGTACACAGGCGTCACAATACAACATGTAATATCGCAGTAATATTGCGTGGTACAAATGTACATCGCATGTTCTGACGCCCGATGGCAAATATCGCAACGACATCGTGTTTTAAAGCCAGTCACCCATTACAAAAGGCACACACGTTACTGCGCGTATTCCCTGAAGACCCCGTAGTGGACACACAGCAAGTTCGAAAACATTTCACGCGCATATTTGCTCGTGGTTTAAAGCATGCAAGCCAATACATCCTATGCACTAAGTGATTGAAGTACGCTCTAGGGACAGGATATCGCTATCGCTTTCAACTCTTAAAGGCGAAGGTTAAGGGGTCTCCCAATTTTTTAGCTCCCTGCAGCTTTGCCACGTCCTCATCGAGCTGACGGGCCTGCGTGATGTTCTTGCATTTACTGATTGTACCCCCCGGCGTAGCGATGCCGTCGCAGTGTTCTAAGACTGGACAGGTGGCATAGTGTTGCCAATTTCTCCCTGCTATTAAACCACTGGGCAGCGATATTAAAAGGCAGACCAGTAGAGCTGTAAATGTAATGCGCGTTGATGCAGGCGGTGAGCCCATGTCTGTCTTGTCTTATCCTGCGCGGACTGACACTCGGCCTGTCAAGAAAAAAAAAATACGAGAGCAGGTGACCTAGGACGCACGCTTCAGCAGGTTATTTTATCTATCAACAGCTGACACGCGAAGCGAATATTCTGTCGATTTCTGAAACCTACTGCACTGGGTATCACGTAGTAGCTTGAAAGAGTAGAACCTGCGCTCCATTTGTGCCTTTTGGTTACAGTTGCTTTGATTTGCCGTTGAAGCGACGGGGTATACGCGATGAATGACAGCAGACTTCCACGATTAGCTCTTAAAGGCGAACAGTCTTCGAAACCGCACGTCCTCAAGCCAGCAGCACCACTTCAAACACACTCAGCGTTGAAGGCCTTTCCATTAGCCTCGTTGTCGCGCTCGTTTCAGTCAACGTTACAGCAAAAAAATCCAAAGCAAAGCGAAATGGTCCAGGGACCAATCGGATGAATCATTTACTCACGGCGTGACCTTGTTCCTCGATCATTGCCTCGTGTTGGCATCAAGCATCTCACAGCGCGTTCAGATACGCAGCCAGCACGACGGATATCCTGACCACAATCAGAAGGCAGAAGTGGAAGTAGCGTACATAAAAGCTTTAGCGGGTCGCGGTGGTCAACCAATCCGATAAATGTGTTACGCATGTCATAAAGTGACACCGTGCTAGCAACACCGCTCTTTGTGTCCAAAGTCAACACCGCTTATTCTCCTGCCCAAACATCTGTACCCAGCGATAGTGGCATGCTGCGCTCCAAGCTGCTTCGCAACAACAAACAGCGTTCCTTATCATCAAACACTTCCGTGTAAACTTCAACCACATGTGGCACGGCGCAGAAATGTGTTGCAGAAAATTGGCCAGTCATATTCTTTGACATGCCTGGATATATGAACTTGGATAATAGAAAGTCAAGCGCGTTGCCCTGACTTCGCTCTCTTCGCCCGTGTCCCTGTTAGCGCGCTCAAAGTTTCGCCCCATATCACCACCAACAAGCCCATTCTGACATACTTCCAAGTGATATAAACCACATTTAAGCGATTCGTGTTAGCGCATGCACGTCGACGCTGCTCAAGTTAGTTTAAAAGAGGTTGCCAAATCCAGGCAAATAAAGTGACGACATATACTTTGCCAAAGAACCCAATGATTGGAATAAAATACCATTAAGACAGTTAATGCTGCATTTCGCTTTTGCGTGTGTGTTTTTAGAGCAAAGCTGTATCAGGCTAGGCGAAATCACAGTTCGCCCGTGCACAAAACTCCCAGCTTGTATGTGCCACAGTAAATTGGGCAGACCCCGCTACCCACCACCGATCCGCTAAGTATGAACACGAAACACACGGGCGGCAAACGCCAGTTGACATTTCTGGACAGACGCAACCAATAATTGTTACAGACTTTGATTAACTGCCTGGATTAAGCTAGCGATAAACAGCGGGACCGCACGTTTCAGCTTCGCTGCTTTTCTATCTTAACTATCTGCTTAACAATGGCAGTGATTCGTAATGAATTTGTGTCAAAAACCCATTTCTCATTGTGGTTTTTGCTTGTTTTTTTTTATTCAAGTAGAAAAATAAATAAAGGAGTTGTCACCACTGCTTGGCGACGGTTACCCCTTTCCACTTGGCTGTCGCGATATAAAAAATTAAGAAACAAAATATATATACGTATATCTTCTGATTGTTCCATTTCCTCGTTTTATTTTTGTTATGCGAGTACCTTCTTATTTTCGTATTAGTTCCTATCTTGTAATTTTCTTTGCTATATTTAGTTCGTAATAGTTTACTTTCCGTGTCAGCATCGTATAGTACTTTGCTTTTTCTTCTGCTTATTTTGGACAGACATTGGACATCGTCCGCAATTGTACCCCTTTAAGAAGTGTGCGCTGAAACGGCAGTTTTGTTCAAAAACGGGTTTTTCAAAAATGGCTAAATGGAACCAAGCGAAGTTTGTGAAGTGGAAAAGAAAACGCGGCACCATGGACTATATGCTTTTCTAGAGAGCCATATTTTGAATGGGCCTAATGAAGTTTCCGAACCATGTCTCAGCAGTGCAGCATCAGCGCGTAACCAGTTTCATAATAAAAGGAAGTTGTCACATAGCATCAACGAACTATTCTTTGCCCTATTCATCAACGTGACATATAAATTGTACTGCGCTCATTCCAGAACTCCACGGAACAGCCTGTGGTTTATAGAGCATTCATTATTGGATTCAGTTACTAAAGCTGTTATTAGTTGCCGTGGTGTAACAGTGGTTATGTCACTCGTTTGCCGCGGCGGCCGCATTTCGAAGGAGGCGAACTGCTAGAGGCCTGTGTAAACGGATTTCGGTCAGGCTAAAGAACCGCAGGTTGTCGAAGTTCACTAAGGGGTTCCTGATAATGACATCATGCTTTTGGCACAAAAAACCCCCCGCTATAATTATTGTGAATGTAGTCGTCGATCAAAATCGGCTTTGCTGCAGTCCCGTAAACGTTTCAATGGTTTACGTCCACAAGGTGCGTGAAGTGAAACTCTAAGGTGAAGTACGTCATGATCGCTTAAGTCAGGTGTGTCTGTTAGGGAATAAGACATATGGGGAAGACATATCAAAAACAAGAGGAGCTTATGTTAGTATGAAGTCAAGATATGTCGCTTTGGTTGGTGTCACACTTGTTGGCTGAGTAACTATTTGAAATACATTTAAATGAAAGCAAACGGTAGTAAAACTGTCAGCTTCTGTGGACGCTGGATTTCAAAACGGTTATGATTCTCACTTCACTATGTCTCAAAAACTGAAATCGTAAGCAAGAAAGATATGTACTTTGAAAACTCTTGAGAGCAGGTTGTGACCCTGACTGGTGACTGGTAGGTAGAGATCTACTGCGGTTTGCCGGTCGTTTGACGTGGATGCCGACACCACCAGCAGGGCGTTCCGCTTCCTCTATGCAAACGACAGCGTCGTATCCGTTGATGCTGGGTCTTGCAGCGTTCCACGTTTCGGTAAGGCAGAACACGTCCACGTTTGTGAGTACGGGATCGCGTTCGATGTCCCTCGCATGCGCGTTAAGGGGTCGGGTGTTGAGTAGGGCTATGGTGAACTCTGTTTCTGGGTTCACATCTTCTTGGAAGGCGCGGAGGTACTGATGCGTGATGGTGACCAACCTGTGTTTGTTTGTGGAGCCGTTGAAACTCGTCCACCATGTTCCTGTCAACGTTGCTTTCCTTGTGGTAGAAGTGGTGGTCTCCGGCGACTTGACAGCTGCTGTAGAAGAGCGCGCGCCGGGGGAAAGCGATGACGCTGCCGTGATGGCAGCGTCATCGCTTTCCCCCGGCAGGGGGGGGCGAGAAAGGGGGTGGGGCACATAGCCAGCCCCATACATTGACGTATAGGTAGGTGGGGGCGATAGGGGGGGGGGGGCGCAAACTCAGTCCCATACATTGACATAATGGGGAGGGGGGTCGCTGGGACGAACCTTCGCCCTCCCTGAAGGGGTACCCTGCGCACGCCCGTGCTCTTATGTGCTAGGGTGAAGATATGACGAATACGACAGGGCCGCGCGATGAAAGAAGTGTTTTGGTGACGTCATAGGATGGCCTCATGTAGAGAGTACTACTTCCCAATCAATCAGAAGCTGCGCCTCTCGCCCAAGCCGTCGTCTACTAGCATTTGTCGTCTGCTACGATGGGGGCCTGCAGCGGGGAAGTTTAGCCGTGGTTGATTTTCGGGCCAATATGTCGCTTCTTAGAACAAAACACACATAAGCGGGTGAAAACAATTTTAATCGATTTTCTCACGCCTGGTTAAATGGCAGTTAAAAGTCAAAGAGGGGTGAATTCGCTAATGGTTTGCTTATACTCGAGAATCGCGAGCCATTTCGGTACTCGAGAATCGCGAGCACACGTTTTCGGTGCCATTTCAAATCACTGGAGCCATTTCTTTCTGACTGCTTCGAAGAAATTCGATAAAAAGATTTGAAGAAATTAAATTCTCCACCACGTCACTAACACGCATATCTCTCTTCTTTTAGGGGCGAAGCTCCTAAGGGTGTTGGTCTGTCCCTCCTCTGTAGTTGTCGTAGTAGGTAGGTAGATAGCCACGTAGAGTGGAATGTACCCACTCCACGTGATAAAGATGACGATGACGCGGTATAGTGGAATGTCCCCACTACACGTGATAACGATGAAGTATAAGCGCGTTCCAGTATAGCGGAATGTACCCACTACACGTGATAACGATGACGATGACATCATTCACTTCGTGGATATGGCGTGATTTTAGGGGCGAAGCTCCTTAGGGTGTGGGTCTGTCCCCCCTCTGTAGTAGTAGTAGTAGGTAGGTAGGTATAGGTAGCCACGTGTAGTGGAATGTACCCACTCCACGTGATAAAGATGACGATGACGCAGTATAGTGGAATGTACCCACTACACGTGATAACGATGAAGTATAAGCGCGTTTCGGTATAGTGGAATGTACCCACTACACGTGATAAAGATGACAATGACGCAGTATAGTGGAATGTACCCACTACACGTGATAACGATGAAGTATAAGCGCGTTCCAGTATAGTAGAATGTACCCACTACATGTGATAACGATGACGATGACGCTGATGACCATGAAGTATAAGCGCGTTCCAGTATAGTGGAATGTACCCACTACACGTAATAACGATGACGATGACGCTGATGACCATGAAGTATAAGCGCGTTTCAGACCACACATTCTCTTTCTGCCATGGATGAAAACGATCGAGCTTCGCCCACTCATCATCATTCACTTCGTGGATATAGCGTGATTTTTTAATGTAGTATGCTTCCATGATTTCACGCGCTAAGGTATCATTACTCTTTCCAAGAACGGATACACTGGAAAACCCAGGCTCACACTTGCAGGAGCCACAATGCACAGGCAAATGTGCCGAAAGTTTATTTTTCACGGAAAGTTTATGCTCCCTAATTCTGTCGTTTATTGACGCCCTTTCTGTTCTGTTTTTAATTTTCCCCTTGATGGTACGCGTCTTTTTGTATTTCAGTAAGCAACCCATACTCACCCATACGTTACCCAGAGCTTCGCCCACTCGTCATGACACGCTTCGTGGAGATGCGTGGATTTTTTACTAGCGGGTAGAACATAAAATGAGCCGGGTAATGTTATCTATTTCGCATTTACACGGAACATGAAAACAATGACCAATGGAAAAACCCGTCGACAGCGTCCCTGTAATTGCTATCACAATAACACAAAGTAAGGTACCGTTGTAATTGTCATATTATTGGCGTTGTCGGGGGGGGAGGGGGGTTCAAACTTAACTAAAATTGTTCGATTTTGCATTTCCATATATCTGTGCACACGTACAAAGATAAAACATACACAAAGGTTTTTGACCCCGCCCCCGCCCTCCACAAAATTGTTCCTGGCCAGCCCCTGCGATAGATAGGTGACTATTTTTAACTCCCCCCCCCCCCGCCCCCTATCGCAGCGAAGCTGTAAAGCCAAGCTGATTTGGGCACAGCGATGTTCGCAGTTAAGTGCCGCAGAAATAGGGCAAGTGCAACTGCTCACGTCCAGTGCACTGAAAAAGGAAGAAGCTGTCTATAAATATCCTAGTGGGTATCTGCCACAGAAATTAGGTAAGCCCCACTACTCACCTCAGGATTACATACAGTCAAGTTCACAATAGCAAAGCCGGGAGAGGGCAGTGCATAGCAATAGGGGAAACATAGCGTAAGCCAAGTATAGGTGAGAGTGAAGCCTAACGTAGCAAGGAGAGTGAAAGGCAGTCGATGGAGAAGAGGTGAGAGAGCGTTAACCATAGCCAAGATTTCACATGTCCAAATAAGGGAGAGGAGAAAGGGAGCCGAGGGGAGAGCAGAGGAGAAGTGCAGGTGATCCAGGGGAGAGGAGGGCAAAGGCGAGCGGTGAAGAGTAGTGGCTACGCAGGCAGTAGTGCGGAGCCGAGCGAGAGAGCGCCAATGTCCAGCCGCGCCGATCACAGAAGGTATGACGTTCCGATAACCCCAGTGCTACTGGGTAAAAGGCGAGATGATGGATGGAAACGCTTACCCCCCTTTAAACCTTGTTAAATCATACCTTACGTTGCCTGCTTTGCATTAATTTGTACTCCATCGCCTGAGCTTCGCCTCGGCTCCGCTGACCCTTCGTCTTTACGACGTTAACTCAGCTAGAGTCGGACTCTTTTTGGTGTAGTAAGAGCGGTGGTGCTCTGCTATGTCGCACCACTTAGTGAACTGGTGAATGTTATGCACCATTTTGGAAATGTATTTTGATGACATCTAGGATGTTTTTTCCAGTCAGCAACCGCTTGCACAGTTTATTTACAGTAAAATTATGTATTGTTTCCTTATAAAAATGACTATAGACTTGTTGAAGTTCCGTTGAGAATTTATTGAACGAACCGTCTTTCAGAGAGAGAGAGAAACGAAGTGGAAAGGCAGGGAGGTTAACCAAGCTTTTGCTCGGTTGGCTACCCTACACGTGGGGCGGGGGAAAGGGGCAATAACAGAAAGGAAAGGATAGAGAAGAAAGAAGAAGATTGAGAAAGAGATGCAAGAACAGTTATCTTGACACTACACAACACGAACTCGCGCTGTTCGTTCACAGGCGCTCGCGAAGTCCCGTGGTCCTCAAGAAGCACAAGAGTGCTTTCGTGGCCTTGCGTATATGCGAAACCGTAAGCCAAGGTCCCAGGATCTTCTTTTCTATCAGTGGACTTGGATCCAGGTGACGGAGCTTGGCTTCCAATACACGTCGTTGAGTCTGGTATGATGGGCATTGGCATAGAATGTGCTCCAGCGTCTCCTCGCAGGCGCAAAAGTCGCATGCCGCACTGCTGGCCATTCGAATGAGACACGAATACGCATTCCTGAATGCCACGCCCAACCACATGCGACACAGTAAGGTTGTATCGCGTCTTGAGAGCCCGGATGGCAAACGAAGTTGCAAATTTGGGCCAATAGAATACAGGCGTGCGTTGTAAAAACCCTGTGTATTCCATTGTAGGAACGTCATTGCAGTCGCCGCGCGGCGTCCGTTCTCAAGAGTGGTATGGGTGTCCGCAGGTCTTGGTCATGAGCCGATCGTGCAGCTTCATCAGCGCGGTCATTGCCGACAATTCCGCAATGACTCGGCAACCATTGAAATATAATATCATGTCCTCCTTCGAGCGCTTGGTGGTAGTCGTGCCTTATCTCATACACCGACTGTTTGTGTAATCCGTGCCGTAAAGCAAAGCGTAGTGTTTGTAAGGCTGACCTCCAGTCGCAAAAGATGGCCCATTGATTAGGTGGCTGCTGTAGAATGTACTTGACCGCACCTTGAAGCGCAGCGAGTACCGCTGCTGTCGACGTCGTGATGTGAGAAAACTTGAATTGCAACAATACGTTACCAGATGGAACAAAGACTGCTCCAGTAGAGCTGTTGGAATTAGTGGAGACATCAGTGTGAACATGCATGCGGTCCAAGTAGATTTCGTCCAACAGACGCAAAGACAACTGCTTCAGGGCTAGCGGTGACATTCTTGCCTTCTTAACGATTCCAGGAACCGATAAGCACACGTCAGGTTGATGGAGACTCCACAACGCAGATGTCGGGCGCATCGCAGGTTTGAAGCCAGGCGGTAATATGTCGTGGTATTTCGTCACAAGACCGCAGAACGAAGCATGGGGCCTCTGCGCTGGCAAACACGCTAAATGATGTGACGGTAGCCGTGACAAATGGCGGATGTGCGGTCTCAGCGTCTCGACAACGATATGAGTTTTGACCGGCTGTTCTTGTGCAATAGCGATAGTTGCAACTGTCGATGGGCATCTTAGAAGGCCAGGACATGCCCGAAGTGCTTGGGCTTGTACGCTCTGTAGTGCACGGATGTTAGACTTGCACGTGTTGGATAGTACAGGAAGGCTGTACCGGAGAAATCTGAGAAAGAGGGTTGTTTAAAGCTGCAGCATTGAGCACACGGATGGGCCCCATAATTCGGCAACGAACTTAAATACATTCTCAATGCCAATGAGCTTCCTCTTCAGATGTGATACATGCGGACTCCAAGTTAGGTCACGATCCACGATGACACCTAGGAATCTGTGGCTGCTCTTATAAGCAATTGATTGTCCTTCGATGCACACTGGGCAGAAGGACATCGGTTTGCGTGTAAATGCCACTGCTGCGCATTTTTCTGTAGCGATAGTCAAACCTTGCTGGCGAAGGTATGCAGATGTCAATGTTGCCGCCTTCTGTATTCTTGCGCGCACTAGAGGCCATGTCACGCCGGACGCCCAGGTGCAGATATCATCAGCGTAGAGAGATATATTAGCCGTCTGTGGCAGCGTTTCGGTGAGCCCCGCCAGAACTAGTTTGAAAAGAGTCGGGCTCAATACGCCACCTTGTGGCACTCCACGACTTGAGAAATGCTTATTCGTAGGCCCATCTTCTGTTAGGACGACTATGGATCTCTTTGTGAGGTAGCTTCTTACCCATCGAAAGAGATGCCCTCCAAGCTCTGCTGCTTCGAGAGCATTGAGAACGGCCGCATGGGTCACGTTGTCATAGGCACCTTTCACATCTAAAAACAGTGCTACCGACAGCCGCTTCTTAGCTTTCTGCTGCTGAACGGAGGTCACTAAGTCAATGACGCTATCGATTGAAGACCGACCACGTCGAAAGCCAGCCTATGCATCAGGATAGATGTTATAATGTTCTAGGTACCATTCCATGCGTGTCAGCAGCATCCTCTCCATGACCTTGCCGACGCAGCTTGCTAGTGCGATGGGCCAGTATGATGCCAGATCCAATGGAGACTTTCCGGGTTTTAACAGAGGCACCAGGCGGCTACACTTCCACTCGTCGGGGACTGCACCATCATGCCAAGATTGATTGAAAATGTCCAGGAGACAGCGTTGTGCCTTCGGGCCCAGGTGACGTAGGGCACCATAGGTCACTCCATCTGGACCTGGAGACGATGAGTGCCTGCACGTATTCAGTGCTGCATGAAGTTCCTCCATAGAGAATGGAACTTCCATATGTTGATCCCGTGCAACCGGAACGTCATATGGCAACAGGTCGGTCGGTATAGATGTGTCACCAGCGATATTGGCACAAAATTCACCCGAAACCACAAGGTGTGAGTGACGTTGATGTAGTGCCAGCGCAGTGAATGGATGACGCTGTTGTGGATGTGAGTGGATGCCTTGAAGAGTCCTCCATACGGGAGACAAAGGCTTGCGGGGGTCTAGCGAGTCACAGAAGCTCTTCCATCGTTGCTCCTGAAGTTTGTGCATTCGACGCTGGATTTTCTTCTGAATGCGTCTGGATTCTCTGAGGCCATAGATGAATTTCGTGCGTCTATATCGTCTTTCGGCACGCCGGCGAATAGCTCGAAGTTGCTCCAACTCTTGGTCGAGTGCTGTGCGTCTCGATGTTTTCGAACACATCCTCGTAGAAGTATCCATCGCATGAGAATCACTGCTTCAATTGATTCTGGTGGTTCGTGCATGCACTTGTCCACCACTGATACTTGATACGCTTCCCAGTCAATATGTTTTGAGTGTCCAGGAGAAGGAGAACTGTCCAGACCTCTTACTGTCACTGGCATGGGAATATGGTCACTGCCGTGAGTTTCGATATATGTGCACCATTGAACTTTCGCGACATTACTATGGGACACTAATGTCAAGTCCAGGCAGCTACTATAAGCCACTCCTCGGAGATAAGTCGGGCTGCCGTCGTTGAGCACCTGAAGTCCATGCTCTGATGCAAGATCAACAAGGCTCGTGCCTCTTCGATTTTTCCTGATGCTTCCCCAAAGTGGAGTGTGGGCGTTAAAGTCGCCCATCAATATCCAAGGCGCTGGAGTCGTTGCAAATATATCATTTAGTGTCTGTTGATCAAGTCGACGCGACGGGGGGTATATATGCGCCTATCAGTGTAAACGACAATTTCTTCTTCTTGACATGTAGACATACATAGTGATTTCCATCATCTTGAGGTCGCTCAAGTTATACTCAATGGTTGTTCTGTTGATTATATTGTTACGGGAGTGACGAGTCGCTTGCGAGAGGTACTGGGATCTATTACCAGCACCGGCACCAAAGATGTTACGGGAGCGACGAGTCGCTTGCACCGCAGTCTAGTCACAAGATATATTTTCAACGGTGGTCGCACAGCTGACCGGTTCAGCTCAAAGAGCGAGCAGCCAGCGATCTTCGTTCTCTTCGTCGGGCGCACACGCGCATGGTTCAGGGGCTGGCATTATGCATGTAGCAATATCAAGAGAAAGTTGTTGACAAAAGGATGTTGACTGATTGTTGCGTAGTTATTGAGTGCCGGTGTATGTACGAGCGCGCATTACCAAGTGTGTAAAGTATCGACACTTTTTTATGGATGAAGCCACACAAAGTAAGCAGCCCAAATTACCATAGAACGCATAATACAAACGTCCAGTGCATAAGCGGTTTTCTATCGCTTGAGTACTCGCTATATATACGTTTGGCAACGTGATTTCTCCAGCCTGTCAGTTCTAATAAGCTCTAACAGAGCAATCCACCCGATAACTATTCACACTGTAACAATGTTATAGCTGACTTCTTGCTGCAGGAACGGAAACAACGCCGTATGAGTGTAAGCGCCGTGTACAAAGCCCTGGGCAGCAAGAACACTGCCGCTGATTACACAAAGAAGGCTTGATTAATTAATTGCTTGGGTTGTATGCGCAAAAATCACAATATGATTATGTGACACTCCGCTGTGGAGGGCTACGGAAATTTGAAACACCTGGCGCTTTTTAACGGGCACCTAAATTGAAGTAAATCAGCCTCCACCATTTCCGCCTCCTTCAAAAAAAATTGGGGGGACCCTTATGCGATAGTGATATCCGCACGCACGCACGCACGCACGCACACAAGCAATGTTGCGCAATGTTGGATTGCAAAAAGCAGTGTTGCGCGTGCGCAACATTGCTTTTTCCAATCACTAGCCTACCTTCGCTTCTCGGTGGAGACTTACTGTGCCGCAAAGCCAAATTGGAAGCGTCCCCCCAGTTCTTTTCTTTATTTACATCTACCTTGAATTTTCGCTCACGGCCGACGCTGCTCTTTCGCTCAACACTAAAGATGACGCCTCCGCAGACCCCGACACCGGGATTTCTGCATAAAGAGCTACATCAGCAGTACACATGTACAGACATCTGTGCGCTCATGTAAAACTGACGAAAGTGCACCCAGCAACTTTTATTCAAGTTACGTAACGTATATGTGAACTCCAAGCATACAAAGGGGTATTGCAATATATATTGTAAGCGCGTGCCTCAGCAGGCATCCTTTTGGACAATGCTTACTGAGGCCTGGCCTCAGCGCATGCACCATAGTAGGCATTGTACCTATTGAGGTAGCATATTGCACATATATGTCTACGTAAATTCAACAAATATTAAAATGTAGTGTATATAAACTTCCAATAAATACATCATTAATTTTCAATGCTGCTTCAACTGCAGCTCATTAATTATTAAACAGGACTGTCGCAATGAATTCTCAATGCTGAATGGGACAAGTACATAACTATTCAACTTCTTCTATGTGAACAAAATTTTGATAAAGTTTCAGTGGCCAATGGCAAATGGGTGTAAATGATGAGCTGAATGATTTTTGAATTGACAAACAACTACTCTTCAATGCAATATCTAAACATTAACGAAAGGTTTTTCAATAATTTCTAACTTTTCTTGTAAGGGCTACGTTTGCCGTGCGTTTTTGAACTCCGTCAACACGTGGCCAGGTTCCCATGCCGCCGCGAGTTAGCGGTAGTCGTCCACGCTGGAGCACGATGAAATAACGCACAAACACCTTGCTACCGCCATTGGCAGCCCTCTACACTCACAAAGAGGAGAGCACCTTTCACCCAGAGAATGGCGCCGAAGAGCACAACACAGGGGCTCTACAGCCGGCAGCGGGGCGACGTGCGCCTCCAGCACCAATATTTTAACCGTCGGGACGTGCAAAGTATGCTCGCGTTCAAGTAACCTCTCGGCACTATTTACAGCCGTGGGAGCAATGGTTATGCGTTTTCACACCTTCGCTGTACATCCACCTGAACGGGGTGAAATGAAAGCGCACTTTTACTAAAGCCCCGCACACACAAATACCAATGTCTCACACATTAATCATGATTATATTCTTCATAACTACATCTTTAACTAGTATCGTAAACTAGCATCGTAAGCAGGGACCCAAGTTTGGCTCTTCAGAAGTGACTTAGGGAGGCTCTGCGGCTGCATTGTCTCCTGATGCCGACTCTAGGCGCCTGTCCTCGGTGATGGTCTTCCTCATGGTGTCCTTTCTAGGCATTGAGCGAAGCAGTCTCTCCGAGAAATTCGTTTCATTCCAGCGCAGGTAGTTTGTATCGCGAACATACGCCCTCAGATGCTCGTCGAGCGAACAAGGTGCGAACTCGTCCACCAAGACGATGATCAGCCGATTAACCTTGTCTTGAAGAGCACGCTGATGAGCCACTCGGAACTCCCATCGGCACCACTCGCTCATCACGAAGTTCCTGCGAGACAGGCACATGGAGCAGTTGTAGCATACTCGACCAACTACGCATATCACCGTCATTAAGCCAATTCAATAAGAGCAACTTGACGCTTTGACACATGTATTTGCTTCATTCTTTTCGATAAGAAAGCTAGCATGCATTCGTAAACCAAAACTATCACCGCATTCAGCAGTGTAGCTTTCATTGCGATTACGGATCACTGCGCTACAGAGCAGCTGAAAAGGCAGAAATATTATTTGAAAGTTGTTTTTTTCTAGGCAGTGAATTATTAAACATGCGAACGCTTGCTCTATGGAGCATAGCAATACATATATATTTCCATCTGTAAAGAAAACTATCAATTCGCGAAGGAAGCCGACCAACAGCCGTTTATTGTTCCAACTTCTTCTATTGAAGTGCTCGCCTGCACGCGTTTATTAGTTCATCTTTTTCAACATACTCCCGCCCCCTAGTAGCGTTGTACAACTCGAGCTTGTACAACTGCAGCACTGGACGTTCTTATGAACTTACCATCTTGAGCTTTCACCGGTAGGCTCGGGTTGTTCCTTCTTGTTTAGGAAACATTTTCAGTGCACATCTCAGCGGCCAGATAAATAAAGTGCCAGTCTCCTTGCTGGTCGCCACATCATGCACTTGGAGACTGCTGCTAGAATTTGCTGAACAAAGATGAAGCGCCTGTACTTCCGGTAGGTATTCTTTCTTCCACCGGATCCATCGCTGGTCTACCAGCTTTTGACGAATATCTCAAGTTTTTGCTGCGATCACGTCGAACAGCCTGAATTCTTTCAGTAGCGTCCTCTTTGTTGGTTCTCTCTTGAGAAATTAGCAATGAAAGTTCCAACTAAGAACATGCACAGCACATATCAGAGAATGGTAGTCAGTGTCCGTACACGTGTAGGTCGATGATTTTGGATTAGCAACCACTTCTGCCTCCAGCCGCACAGTCTCAGGTTATTTCGCTGTTGAGCATACTCTTCATCGACACCTTTCGTAACGGTGACTTGACTGATAGGATCACTCTCTCCCACCAGCGATCCCAGCAAGGCTCACCAAGTGAAATAAACTTCGACTGTCTTCTATACGACGAGAAGAATAACGCGAATGGAGGGCTCGTCCTGATGATCCTCTCTGCCTTGAGGTTCACCCCTATATCAAGGCCGTCGCTGAGGGATCGCATGCGTTCAGCAGGTGAGGAATTGGGCGACGAAGCGCGGAACACGACTTGGAGCTTCGCAGTCACTGATTCATGCACCTCTCATATTTTCTCGTTGTGGAGCATAGCAGATATCCCGATCGATAGGAGCGTTCTCACGAAGCACTTCAGCATGTCCTAGCTCCACGCATTGCCGGATAACTGCGCCGTATCGCACCAACAATCCTTCCTTCGTCGATAGCCTCCGTGTTAGTCTTTGGAAACGTGTGGTGAAGGGCATCATCATGGTTGTTGGCGAATAGCTGTTTATGATCTTCCTTCCAAGGCATCGCCATTGTGCATCGCCCATTTATTTCCCTTGTGAATCGTTGCTTGAAAGCTTGCAATGCATTTATGTAACGGGGATTTGCCAGGATCTGTCATGCCTGCTGCTCCAAGTGTCCGGAACAACTGGGGAATCTGCGAGATTGTGTCATTGTCACTAATCGTATCGACTCGCAGAACACAGCCGACGAGGTTAGTGTCGCAGTTTAGTTAGTCTTTTTGACGACTGGGTCCTTGCAGTGTCCCATCCAAACACCGTCTTGATTGCGACCAATCCTGGAACTTCTGTAGTCCTTATGTCTTTTCCTGTAGTAATCTTCCAAAGGTGGTTAGCTCCAGTCAACAAGCTGATGCCAGTCTCAGCCTCCACCTCAAGAAAATTCTTTTCATGAGCAATAACTTTCCCTTCGCGACGCAATTTCTGCATTTGGTAGCCATGATCTGTGGGCGAAAGAATATCGTCACAGCTGACTGGGACGACTATGGCCCGAGCGAGGTGGACATGGGAACAGTGCTGGCTACACAGGGGAACTTCAACAACCTTTCGTTTTCCCGCAGAACTTCAGGATACGCTGCCAAACGTGTTAAATCAAACTTGAGTTTGTCCCCAGTAGCTTCAGTTGCATTTTTTTCAGTGAGATCTCCTGTGATGTATGATCTCTGGCTTCCTCCTATAGAGAATCCCTCTAATGTATCTGTACCTGCGACCGCTTAACGACAAAAGCACGAAAGGTCTACAGGTGCACTCCTCTGTCCGTGTTTGCGCGAGCGCGTGTAGAATTCTTGTCGCATAGCATCAGTGAGTGCGATGTCCCTGCTGTGCTACCGGAAGCCTCTGCTGGTAACGACGTTTCCGCTGTAGCCAGTTTTCTTATGTACTTAGGATCACACATGCTTGATGCGTGCCTTCCGTGACAAGCTCAGCACGTAAGTTTTACGTTGCAAGACCCTGCCAGGTGACCTCGTGACGTGCATCGATAGCAGCGGTTGTTTTCAGCCAGCTTCTTTTTCTGATCGAGAAGAGCGAGGTTGGCGTCGCAGGCGCGTGTTCCGTGCTCCGTTGATCGACAGAACACTCGCTCCAGCTCTACGATGCGCTGTGCAGCACAGAAGCGGTGCTGCTGCCTCGAGTTCTCTGGGCGTGGTCATCAACAGGCCGTTGTGAAAATGGCTGACACTCCTACCCGGCTTTCTAGCTCAAGACGTCTGAACAAGAGCAGTTCTTTTAACTCAGATGCGAATGTTGCACCTGCCAGTGCTGAATCTGAGGCGTTCGTGTCACACCCGTGTTCTCTTAAAGCTTGACGGCGCTTTCTCGTGCGTCTGCCGGAACGACCTCGTACGGAAAAGCTTGTCGTAGAATTTCAATGATAATTGTTCGGTACGTTTAGTGCAGTCAGGCAAGGATGATGAGCTGCACACCATATAAAGCTCCCTGGTTCGATCCCGCGGGGTTCGGCACCAAAATTGTAAAGAAAACTATCGATCCCCGAAGGCACCAGACTGACAGCCGTTCATCTTTTGAACTTTTTATTCTAATGCAGTGCTCACCTGCACACGTTATTTACTTCATCTTTTTTCAACACCATCGATAGTGAGTAGTCGCCCCTTTATGTGAATCCATGAGTAGTCTAAGGATAGACATGCTCCACAAAACGATGACGAATAAAGAAAAGACCCTTGAGCTATGTTTAAGAAGGCTCGGAAGCGTCAATTTCCTTTTCTGGAAAATTTGCGCACAATTTCGATCTAAATACTACTGTAGCATTACGAGAAGGCCTTCAAGATATTGTTAACCTAGGTAAAGGTCTGCAGCATGGGTTCCCGGCATATACTCTCGCAGTCCTTCCTAAATAACCTGGGTGATATTTCTTTACTGTACCTATCGCAGAATGCGAAAAGAAGCCCGAAAAAATATTATCGCAGCTTGCACTAATGTGCCCGCAAGGCTGGGTCAGAGCAGAGCTCGTCGACGCTTAGCTGGCCTAGATAGGTTTTTACCCTCTCACCTGTCGCTTTCCCAACCCTTGCTATTCTATACTCTATATGGCTCTGCATTGCTCTCTTTTAACTCTCTTTTTAGTCTGTGTCTTTGTTGGTTTGTAGCCTCAAGACTGTGGCACATACCCGCTCTGGGGGATTGACCAAGAAAATTTATTGTTACCTATAGATGATAACTACAGTATTGCTTATGAAAATATTACTAAAAAACGTAAAACAACTACAAAGAGAGAGAGAGAAAGAAAAAGGAAAGCAAATAACAGATATTACAATAAAAAAATTCTGAAATCTCTTTCTTCCATGTCTATTTGTTCCTCTGTCTTTCTATCTTCTTCTGTATCTTTCCCTTTCTTTCTTTCTTTCTTTCTTTCTTTCTTTCTTTCTTTCTTTCTTTCTTTCTTCTGTCTAGCTTGATATACACCAAATTTGGTATTGCGTGACGTGACTGTATGACGAACATAAATGACAAGTGGTAATATGGAAATCATGACATGTCATATGCAACATGATTTACATGGCACGCTCATGGTGCGCTCACGGCCGTTTCGCTAGGCTGATATACACCAAAATTGGTATGCGCGACGCGACTGCATGACGAATATAAGTGACAGGTCCTGACATGTGAATCAGGACATGCATGTTATGTACAGCATGATTTTCTCCTTACTGGCTGCTTCGCATTACATCGATTCCCACGATGCGTGGCATCTGTTTTTTTTTTCCAACGCATTATGCCTGCCATCTAGAGAGGGGAATGTCTGTCCTTCCTATGTTCAGCCAAATTGTTTGCTGGGAATGGGACGAATTTCTGTTTGGACCACCTAGCTTGTGTGGGCCGTTTTGTAAAACGTTTCTCGAAGCCTCCAGAAAAATTCCCCGTATTGCAGAGCCTCGGAAGATTAGGTGGAAAACAAAATTCCTTATTAAGCCACGGTAAACGACATATACGGCAAATGTTATTATGTGCCGCAGGAACTCTGAATATTACAAGTGAACTGGTATTGAAACCACCAAAATCACTTATTTAGGCGACCACTCATGACTCTGGAAATTATGTGCGCATGATCCAGCTCATTTTAGGCTGGCCGTACATGGGACGCCTGGAAGTAGCATATGACTTTCGAAGTTTTATTTCTTAATTACAAGATCATACTTATGACCCGCATATAAAACAACCGTATAAAATGAGCACAGCTTGCACTAAGTCGCGGAAGGCAGGGTTACAGCAGAGCTTGTAGGCTTAAAGCTCGTCCTGACTTGGCTAGGCTTAATGCATTTTTTATCTTTCCTTTAGCCTGTGTCTTTTTATCTCTATTTCTTTATGCCTATAGGCAAACCTCGACCATAACAGTTCTGCTGTGAAACTCCTATAGTGCGCATGTGCCACAGAAGTTATCCAAATATCACTATTCACCACAGTGTTAGACTAAAAATTAACAAAGGAAGACACGGGCGGCGGACACCCATTAGGGGTGCCACGTGTTGCAGCTTCTCTTGTTAACCATCTGTACTGTGTGCTTGGGCGGTGATTGAGCGAGGGCCAGTTCATGGTGATGATCAGTTTCTATCTGCGACACACGGCAAACCTCGACCAATAATGCTCTGCTGTGAAAAGGAGGTTATGCTACCAGTGGCGTAAATCCAGAAAAATCACAAGGGGGGGGACACCATCTTGCCATGGTCGCCATTTTGTTTTCAAAAATATAGGTTTTACTTTTAATTATATAAAAATTAAAACCGCACTTCGATATCAAATAAGAAGCGACCACTATTCTTAAAAATAACTTGACCAAAGTCCAGCATGATCGGTTTTGTACTTCATTGTCAATGGCTTCCGCCCAATAGTCGACAAATGAATAACGGTAGATGATAGGGGATTCTATAGTTAGAACATTTGCTTTCATAGGCTCCTGCTCTACAGTGCCTTTTGAAACGAAAAGTATGTTTCTTTTGTACATCATGTGTGCTTTTTGCAAGCGTTTCAGAATTTCAGAGCTTGCTTTACGGAGAGTGCGCTATACATAAATATCAAGAACATTAAATATGACGTTTGAAAGAAAAATCTCAAGGGGGGGACCCTTGAAAGGGGTGTCTCCCCCAGCCTGGACACAAGGGGGTTCAGGAACCCCCTGACCCCGCCATGATTGACGCCAATGTATGCTACAACTTGACCAAAATTAGTGTTGATCCCTTTTTGGCGACCATTAAGGTGCTCATGTGGGTAAAGTAATTAGAGCGTACTTCCATAGACTTGCATAACGCACACATGCACAGATAAACCTCTCGTGCCTTTTCTTTTTCGCATGAATTAACGTTATAGCCCTCGTCTAGCTTGCAATCATCCAGCAAATTCTGACTTTGCTTTCACATCTTCAAGGAAAAGGTTGCCCTCCCAGACGTATCTCATATCTCACTTATTCATTGGCGTTCTCTGAAACCAATTTTTAAAGGTATGGACAGCAGCCAAATTTATGATTTGTGGAATCTATGCGTTGTTGGGAATCATTTCACCTTGTGATAAACTCTTCATGCGCAATTGTCTTCTATACAATACACAAACATGAATTACTAGATCATTATTTCTGGCTCCTCTACGTACCACTTACCAGTCGCGAGCACTTTATTTGATGTTTCATTTGTTTTTGTTTTTTTTTGAAACTGCAACTGATTCTACACAACCAAAGCTATCAAATGACTTCAGCGATTTAACTTTACATAGTTCTCGCTTGCTCATAGCAGGGAATCAATAAGTAACTCCTCACTGTGTGAGGAACGAGCAGCGTTCTCCTGGAACAGGCGACGGCGTCACGAATGATGTCTTGCAGGAGGAAGCCTCCCTTGAAGTTGCGCTCGTACGTGCAGTACGAGATCCCGTGAGCCTCCAGAATGGGGAGGATGTTGTCGTGGACGAAGTCTTGATCCTTGCTGCTGTACGAGACGAACACGTCGAACAGCTTCTTCTCATCCAGCTCGTCCTCCGTGGTGCAGCACGTGAAACAACCCCAGCATCGTGCGCGGAGTCGCGTATATATGTTGCGCTTGCAGTACAAGTAGGTTGACAGCAGTGCTAATGTCATAGCCACCAAACCTACAAGAAGGCAAGGATAGGGAGAAAAAGTGAACTACAAACCTGTGTTTAACTTGGCAAACGCCGTTTACAGTATAACACGAATCCGTACGTCGACTTCATCCGTTAAGCAGTTGAAGAAGGACAAATTACGTTTACTCTCAGAGAAAATATTGATATATTGGTTTTTGAGGAACTATGGTGTGTTTGGATTCTAGATGGGAAACACTATAAGGCGAATGCACGTTTATCAAATGTACATCCATGAGTATGCTAACTCAAAAAAGAAAAAAAAAGAGAAAAAGAAAACACCCCAGCCATCGCTCCTGCGATGCGAGTCAGCGCACGAAAACAGAATCACTTGGAAAGGACGTACATTGGCGGTGGTGGGTTCCGGATGTTGGATCCCACACCGAGTGGACGTATGTATTACTCACTGGGCTAACATCTCTTCTTCATAGTCCGTAGGCATTCTCGTTAAATTGTTAAAGAGAATTAAAGCAAAATAAACCAAAGTATTTGCTAGTTTAGGCGATGGCAGGTAATTTAGGTACACTTCACTGGACCAGCTGTATTACGCCCCCAAATGAGCATAATACTACTCGCCCTGCTGATGCTACGGCACCTGCACAGTAAATGTCTGTGCACAATCGCAGTTAGCTACGCGGATGGTAACACGTCCCGTATGAGATTACTTCTTGAAATTCACTGGGCTAAGGCTCCAGCCTAGCGGAACGTGAATAGGTCTGAACTATGTGGTTGTGGTGTACCTACAGAACAGCTGGAACATTCTCATAAAGACAAGAAAGAATAGGAAAGACGCCGTGCCGATCCCGTTGCTGCCGTCGCGCTCTGGAATTAGAGGCGCATGATCATAGACACTGGGAAAAAGGAGCGCTATTCGTCTTAACAAAACATACGACGTCGAAACAGTAGGTGGTCAATAGCAAACGGCTACGCATTACTGCAGGCAACTCTAAGAGCAGAGTCCGCGTGAACCTATACGCGACTCATATTCTAATTCATAACTATGTGAAGTTCCAAGCATTTTGACTGATGTTTTATTCAGCGCTTGATATAAACACACAAGAATTTGACCACTTCGGCGCATCGCCGATAATGCACATTTGCAGGCAATCTACTTTTGTGTTTTTACTCCAAGGTGAAGAAGTATGGATTTTACGCACCTAAGACCCCAAGTAGATACGTGGTTGCTCTTGATACCATTTCGGGACAAAGATCTCTCTCCCTCAAGGACACAAATGTTTTTCGTGCAACGAATGGATTGCGGCTTTCAGCACAAACTAGGTCATGAATGTCTTTGATCTGGAGCAGAGACGTACAAAGAAACAAAATAAGTAGGGAAGTCTAAGTGCGTGACATTCAATATGAACCTTATGGTATGTTATTCGTAGATTCTTGCAATGGAGTACGTGCAAAACCACTCAAGAAGGTAACCTCCTTGGAATAGAAAGTGCTCTACTTAGAGACCTTATGTTTCCAGCCCTCGACTGGCGGTGCCTTATGCAATAAAATCAGAGATATCGCGATGATACCGCAGGCCGTTTAGTGTAAAGAAACTTCTGGGCCATAGTGGCCAACCAGAGCCTGAAAGATATACGCTTTAAATGTGCTAAAACGCTTTCTTTAAGAGAGCGCCATTGCTGCCAATAAATAAGGTATTATGTTCGCATTACTTCAAGCTGTCTTATCACATGTATATTCCAGTCAATATATGAATCACCTGGTTATTATAACTTGTTTACTGTTATGTTGCCCACTATGAGTATTCATATTCATGACGACTAGATACACTTCCGACATTATCTTTTACGTTATGATGGTGGTGCTTGACAAATGTGTGTTTCGGCTTTTTTTCCACCATCCTACTGTTTTCGCGTTCATATGTTGTGTTGTATGCTCAAATCACCCGAGATCTATGGAGTAGCACAGCCTTAACTGTGCACCACGATCTCCTTGGAATCATACCAATAAAACATCGCTATGCCATGAACTACAGCCTGTTCCTGAAACACAACTCGTCCTAATTGCGTTCACTTATGCGAGTACAGACGTTCATTGATATCAGCGGCTGCGGCAAAGCTAGCGAAACACGTTTTGTAAACAAATGCGCCACCAAGAATTAAGTGAATTCGGCTTATGGCACTTGTTTTCCAGCACAGCAATAATATTGCGCACACAGTACTCCTGGTTACCTATAGTATGGAGACTTACCACGTCACCGTGAAATTGAATCCATCGCCTCAGTGGGTAGTCGGCACAATCGCAGACAAAAGGATTGCCAGAGAGCCATAAGGCTGTCAAGTTTCGTTCTGTCAGCAGTGAGTAGGGTAGTCGCTTCAGATCATTGCCCCTCAAATCAAGATTTTGCAATCTCACGGGAATTAATGTGACGTCCAAGTTCCTTAGCACATTGTCTTTCAAAGAAAGGAATTGAAGTCCAGGTGCTGCAGCCTTTACAGTATTGTCTAGCGTAGCGATGTCGTTGTCTCCCAAATCCAGAATTGTGGTACCCTCAGGAAGCACAGTTGGTACTGAGGTGAACGCTCTTGTAGAGCAGTTGACATGTATGTCACGGGATCCTAATGGTCCTTCGTGGCACTCGCAGTGACAGCCCGCGGAGCAGACATCGTCCCACCTTGCGAAATCGTGCTCTGCTAGACTGAAAAGTTCCCTCCCTTTATGCCAATGCGGACTGAAACACATAGGGTTTCCTAGTATTTGTACAACGTGTTTGGGTTGCATTAGCCAGGACAGTCGGCAGTCACACATCAGAGGGTTATCTAGAAGGATGAGAAAGAATAGATTCAGGATACAAAGAACTTCTCCGTCGCACATTTTGCTTAAGCCACATTTGTCTCGTCCCTTTATTGTAGGACACTGTACTGTAATCAACGGCAATCCAAGCTTAGGCAAAAACCAGTCAAGAAGATGGCGGACAAGGGATAGAAGTGACACACACTTCCAGTTCTTGTGTGTATCACTTCTATCCATTGTCCGCCATCTTCTTGACTGGGTTTCGCCTAAGCGTCATGTACCAACTGACCCGGACTTCGACCTTACCTGCAATCCAAGCGCTTATCATAATCTCTGATAGCACACATGTTAACTTTATTCATAGGAACGTTCATAAATCACGTCTAGAAAGCCAGCACTTCCGTAGTGGCCTCGAAGCAGGACCTAATATGCTGGGCACTGTATTTCCTTTTATAGGTATCGGTACTGTATTTACCTTTGATATATTCTTCTTCCACAAATTCTTAATTACCAGTTCAATCAGGTTGACAGCAGGGCTAGTTGGTAATTGATCATTTTAGCGTATGGTGAAGTAGCGCAATTTTCGACAGGGACAAAGAAGAGAAGGTGGACACGACACTCGCTACGCTCGCAACTGAATTTATTTGAGAAAAAACACTTGATATGTATGTCCCCACTCGCCCCCGAGCGACACAGAAAAGAACTGACAGTCAGAGCAAACTTATCAAAAAGGCATCTGTTGGTTCAGTTTTTACACATGCCCAGGTAGTGCTATTGCTTGAGTGTGCAAAAATATGATGCCTTTTTGATAAGTTTTCACTGACTGTTAGTTCTTTTCTGTGTCGCTCGGGGGGCGAGTGGGGACATACATATGAAGTGTTTTTTCTCAAATAAATTCAGTTGCGAGTGTAGCGAGTGTCGTGTCCACCTTCTGTTCTTTGTCCCTGTCGAAAATTGCGCTACTTCACCATACGCTAAAATGATTAATTACCAGTCTTTAGGTACATCGAAGTTAGCATATATTTACTGCTCAACAAGCAGTGATGCAGGACGAACATCTCTATCCGTTGCCCTTGCGTACAAACCAAGCCGTGATACACAACAGCTAGGGGTCTGCCTTCACTGGATCAATGCGTTTTTAATTAAAAAAACCACTAATGTTTAGGTTGGTGATACTCATATTTCTGCTTTTTGCTTACATTGGATTTCACGCGGCCAGTTCGAAAAACGCCTAATACGAAGCAAGATCTCAGATTCTAGAGCAAGTTGACAACATGGACTAACTTACATATCAACAATCGTTCTTTGTAAGCTCACGATTCGAGACAGTGGGTTAGGTCATGAATGCTAAACAGAGCACCCGCTTGAACTGCTATTTAAATTTGTCTGTACAGAAACGTTTAAACCGTCAGAATGCACTTCTGTTGCTCTACATTCTTCCTGGAACCATACACTCTTCATAGCAGGACGTCCAAATGATGAAATGGCAGAATGAGCTGGTATTACAGTTCGAAATGTTGCTGTACACGAAATGTTGCTGTTGCTGTACACTTTCCACAGGTGTATTACATCTGTCAATGTTAAAGCAACTGGCGCGCATCATAATCGGTATATGAACATTCTTATTTGATAGAACATGCGCAACCTATTATAGTTTCCACAGACAAGAATCTATAGCAGAACGCTTGGTAAAACACAACGGAATTTATGATAGACCGAATAATTCCGCCTCTGATAGAAACATTATTCCTCTGGCTCTCAGTCTTTCAATGCTTCTCGTAGTATAAGGGCTATACGCCGTGCACAATAAGTTTCTGCTCGAGTGTTTCCTTCATTATTATGTGTGAAATGGTCACAGCCTTGCAAGAGCTATTACGTTTTCTTGAGCTGACGGGAATCCTGTAGTTCCTTGTCTACATTGGGAGGTATTTGTGAAGTATGTGAAAGCTGTGCTGCAGTTCGCATCAAATTCGCTTATAAAGGGGGAAACATTTCACTGCATGACAGGTTCATAACTGTGGCTTTCGCGGCTTCTGGCAGTAAAGCGCAGTCGCCTAGTTACATGCCATAACGGGTATACTCAGCCACACCTCACAAGGCACTTGTGAAGAATGAACGTCGAGCGGGGGCAGTTGTGAACTAAGTGAAACTGTCCTTAATCACATTTCCCTACGCATAATCGCATGAAGGCGCCTTTATGTACTACGTACGGCAGATTTCTCTATTTTTCATTAAAGAACATTCTCTCTCTCTCAGTTGTAGAAGGAGGTGGAGTAGCAACTCTGGTGATGCTATGATGACTTCGACCATGAATTTGCACCCAGTTGCCTGCGGCAGTAAAATGATATGTCGTTTATTGTGTCGCTTGTACTGATTTAGATCATCCTACAACACGACACGACAAATGTTTGCAGACTTTACTCACGCTACTGCCAATCTTTTTTGAATAATCAGGTGCCGGACGTGGAGTGTTCCACATTTTTTATCAGAACCGAATTAGATATTTCACTGCACTCGGGCACAAAGACCTCGCATGGTGTGCGGGCTCACCTATTTATTTACACAATGAACGCGCCCATGTTTTCAACAGAGTAACCGAAGTATTCGGGCCACGGGACAACAGCTTTAATTATGGACAACAGCAACCTTCGTCCACGTCCGTGGACATGCCTTCTTAAACGAATCACCCTGCAGCAAAATGCTCAGAGTCAATGAAGACTTGAGCCATTGTCACTCTGAGTTTAAAAAATCCGTAAACAGGGGTTGTGTGCTCGAGCACACAACCCCTGTTTACGGATTTTTTCACCGCAAGCCTCCATCTTCCCCTTCCTGCCGCTTTTTGAATTGTCATTCTGAGTGTCATTTACCCATACTTCAAAGCGAGCAGCAGAAGTCAACATTTGTGATTGAGGTGCAACGCAAACAAACCGGCGGTTGGGAGACCGTGCACCTGGCTCATTCGGCCTAACTGCCTAATGTTTTCCAATTCATATCCTCTTGAATAGAAAGTAGTGTGAACAAAAGTTGTCCTACCAATCTTTGGGAGTGAGTCAAGAGACGTTTGAGTCACTGAAATAAAGAATTCGCATTTATCGGCACTTCATGTTTTTGGCATTTAATGTCCCCGTTTCTAACATTGCAAATTAAACTTTTTGTCGAAACGTTGTATTTTTTGGCTTGTGGAACCACGAGAATAAGGTTTCTCAAACTGCGTCTCTTTCTCACGCCTACATCTTTGTTGGGTAGTGAAGTAAGTAAGGAGCACATGGCCGTGGCCAGAATTTTATTTATTGGTAGGTGGTTGCGTTCTCTATAGTATGTCTTCTTGCGAATGTTTGTTGTGTGCATGTCCTTATATTCAAAGTGCATATGTAGGCAAAGGAGAATCTGAAAACCTAAGACCCCATATATGCGTAGAAGTATGGTAGAGATAAAGTATCACTACACTCGTTCTCTCACGCATTAGGTATCACAAGCGCAGACAAAGGGGGGGGATCAACCCATACAACCCCCCTCCCCGTACCCCGGATTGTCTAGGCCTATTACACTAATGCATTAGAAGGCAACTGTTGTGGAATTGGTCTTCTACTGCATTGGTAAACATACAGGGTCTGTCCTGAAAGTAATCTTAGTGAATTTATTGCCAAGTGACTCTATTGGAGCGCCGTCTTACCGGTTGAAAAGGGTAGGGGGGGTGGGGGGGGAACCCTGCTAAGCAGCGCTTCGTCACTCAATGTGCTCCGAGCAATCGGAGAGTGTAGCATGCGCCTGTCCGTGAGGGTTCTATTTTATTCTTCTGCAAGTGAAAATGCAGCGCTCGTTTAGAGCAAGGATTTGCGATCATCTTTTGCGTGAAAGTTGGGAAGACCACTGCGGAAACTGTTACTATGATCCAAGACTGCTTACAAAGAGCACGCCCTGTCTGATCGGCAATTGTTTCGGTGGCTTAAGGCCTTTTTGGAAGGGCGGGAAGAGGTAGTAGAAGAGGACCACTCCGGACGTCCATCCACGACAATGTGACGCGAGTGAGGAAACTGTTGAACACAGACAGAGGACTAAATTTTCTTCAATGGCCTACATATTAAACAGTCCGAAAACATTATGTGGAATTCCTCAAAAGACTGAAACACTGGGTTCAACGCACCCGGTCGGACATCGCAGATAACTCGAAGTTGTACCACGATAATGCACCGGCCCGCAGTGCCTTCATCGTCACCGATCACCTGGTTAAAGCAGGGATGCCAACGATCCCCCCAGCCCCTTTACAGCCCGGATTTGGCTCCCCCCCCCCCCTACTTTTTTCTCTTTCCACTCATTAAAACACCCCCCAAAAGGCAAGCATTTTGAGACATGGACGGTATCAAAGCAGCTTGCATCACATCATTAAAGGTCATTCCGGAGGAGTACAAACGCAACGAATTCTTCGCGCTGGATCCGATGTATCGGCGCGAAAGGAGACTATTTTGAATATTTTTAAACACTCGTAACGATAAACTCAGTAAACAATTTTTGATTAACTTACTGACATTACCTTTCACGACAGACCCTGAATTTGGCAGGAATCCAACGTGTTGATGAGCATGATGAATACAACGAGCAGCAAAGCCATTCACGTCAAAGCGAAACGTACCGTCAATAATTAAGGTTGGCTTTTGCTCCGTCCGCCGAGGAAAGTCACTTCGGCGAATGATGTCGAGGCGATTACGCCGAATGTCCAATGTCGTCAACGCCGACACACCAGTGAACGCTCCATGAATATTGCTGATGTTGTTTCGCGATAAATAGACAGACTTTAAACCGGAATCGTTCTCGAATTCGTCAATTTCCAGGCGCCTTATGGAATTGCCGGATGCTTCTAGATATTTTAACTTAGGCAGATTTTTTGATTGAACCGTTAAGCGAATGCAGCTGGTTACGTTCGAGTCGCAAGCTTCTTAGACTTAGCAAGCCTTTGAAGGCGTTTCGGCCGATCCATTGGATTTTGTTTTCCGTCATACTTATGTGTATGAGGCCGAGGTTGTCGCTAAAAGTGCCATCCTCGACGTAATAAAGAAAGTTCCCACTCAATGAAAGCATTTTGAGGTATTTGAGACCGCTAAATGCACCCGTGATATTCTTAATAAGGTTAAAGGATAGTCCAAGATTCGTGATTCGGCGTGTCCTGTTAAAGGTCCCAGATATAGAAGTCAAAACATTATTTGACAAGTCCAGATGCTCGAGTTTAGAGTCCACTCCGAAAACTGTCTCGTTTAAATGTGAAATTTTGTTCTGCCTCAGGTCTAGGCGTGACAACTTTTTCAACGACACGAAAGCTTCTGGCTCTATTTCATTAATCACGTTGTTCTTTAGACGGAGTTCTTTAATATTAGCATTATAGTGGGAAAATCTGTTTATGGTCCTTATTCGGTTGCTCTCGATCCAAAGTCTTTCTAAGGACGTCATCTTGGATTTGATGAGACTTTTGATGCTGATAATGTTGTTCGCACTCAGATCGAGGTGCTGAAAGAAAAACAAGGGCAGTGATTAGCGCTCTACGTCGCTATTCCTGAGACGGGCATGGCCTTTTTTGTATGTTGCATACCACGCCTGCAGAAGATACGGTTTGAAATTGGACATAAAATACCATCATTATATTGCACTACCACGATTACACAGGCACCACATAAACATACTAATGAAGGAAAATCGTTACATGAAAAGGTGTCTGTCCGTCTAATGTCGAAGGACAGATCAAATTTTCTTTTAACAGCACCCGCGTACTACAGAATTTTAAGCAAGAGACACCTATTTCGGCAAGGAAATATGCGTTCTTTCATGAGAGCATACGTTCCATGTATACAGCTTGTCCCTGCCAAACTACTGCAAGCGTTATACGCTGATCTTCCTTTAAAAAAATATGGCCTTGTATTTCGTCTGGTGGTCCTGTGCCACCAATTTGGCCGGGGGGGGGGGGGGGGCTACCCAAGTTACTATGTACTTTGCACTTCCGAGCACCATACCGGAAGTGCGCTTGCACCTATTTAAGGGAAGGTATCCTGCGGCAGCAGTACTCTGCCTCCCACAGCACCGGCGGATGCTCCGACTATTTCACCAAGGCTGTGTTGGGCTAAGGTGCGCCCAATGGGCCTTTACAGACACTTATGGGACCATTTTTCGAGATGAGTACACAAAGACAACCGAACGCAAGGTCGTCTCCTCTACCCATTAAGAAAAAACCAGACAGTTTTAGATGCGAAGCATCTTATGCTCGGGGCTGTGTCCGTCCTTCTCGCGTCCCCCCGTCCGGCGTCCCGCGTCCCGCGTCCGGTCACTTTCATGAAGTAGGGAAGCAGCCACTATGCGAACCAGAACACTGTAGTACAATAAGGCCGTCAACCACGATCACAGTCATGAAAGTCATGGCAGAGAGCACAGAGTGGCTGCTTAGCAATGGCTAAGCAGCCACTCTGTGCTATGTGACACTCTGTGCAAGCAAAGAATAACGCACTCTACCGGTGGTGTCTGTCGTTCACATTGACTCCATTCCTTCATATTGCTTGCATGCGCTTGCGGGGGCTTTTTCCGTCACTCCTTCCCGCGTCCCGCGTCCCACAGCCCCTCTCTCTCCTCTCCTATGCTCCCGCCCTTTCTCTCCTCTAGGAATCCTCTACTCTACGAAGCGGCGCCTGCGTCTTGTTGACTCCATTCCTTGATCTTGCTTGCATGTGCTTGCGGGGGGCTTTGTCCGTCTCTCTTTCCGGCGTCCCACACCCCCTCTCTCGTCACCTACGCTTACCACCTTTCCTCTAGGAATCTTCTACTCTACGGAGCGGCGCCCGGGTCCCGTTGATGCTATTCCTTGATCTTGCTTGCATGTGCTTGCGGGGGGCTTTGTCAGTCCCTCCTTCCCGCGTCCCACACCCCCTCTCTCTCCTCTCATACGCTCCCCACCTTTCTCTACTCTAGGAATCCTATACTCTACGGAGCGGCGCGTACGACAGGTGGTGCGGCAGCTGCATACTTCGCTGGGGGGCGCCACGGTAGTTCCGCGGTATGAAAATGACGGAGCGCACACGCCTCATTCTCTCTCCTGTGCAGCGCCGCGATGAGCGATCGGGGGCCGCTGGCGCGAATCGGGAGCGGCGACGTTTCTCCCGCTCAAGCCAGCCATCACCCCGCTGCTTCGCATCCATACATGGTTCGCTTTAGCGGGAGACGGGGAAGTTTTTTCCTAATGGGTACAAAACCACACCGACCTTTTCCGGTCGCCAGTGGGAATCGAACGTGGTGGCAAACGCGTTGGTCGCGGATGCTCTACCGCGTAACCACCGCTGCAGTGGCTAAACGGTAAAGCTTCATGGTAGTTGTTATATGAAGCATTGCATGACTTTTTCGCACAAACTGCAACTTTCGGCTGTTAGTGACACACGTATAGTACTTGCACATACCAATTTCCAAGTGCAAAGCATTTCTTTGTGAAGTAAAATAATTCTGAGCGTTTCTCTCTATGTATCAATCGAGTCGCCAATGTCTGGGATCTCTGCTGGTCGTCTCCTTAACTTGACGCATAGCAAAGTTTCCATGGGAAGTGGTTTAGTGGATGATGAACACGATGATTACATCAATTGCGTGAGGTACTTCACGCGTAAGTCAGGGAACCCCTTCGTTCAGTCACGCGTGGCCCATGCCCGCATACCACTGCCCGTAAAATGCGGGTATGAGCCACAAGTGAGTGACAGGTTGTATCAAATAAGGAACGATAATAGCTTCAAAAATATTAACACGATCGCGCCATGGAACTTGTGTGGCAGAAAATGCGGGGCAAGCGTCGGCAATGTAGGAGGGGAGGGAACATTTGGAGTAACAGAAAGATAGAAAATCGCATTTAGAGCCGGGAATCGAACCCAGGCATTCTGCGTGGCATCAAGTATTCTACCACAGAGCTATAGCCAGTGCTTGAAATATCTTACGAGAAGAATGCTATAATTGCGTCATATCGCGTCAGCGTCAACTTTGGATGCCGTGTTCACTAGCGACTTTTATAACAATGTAATAAACAATTCATATAAAACCTGTGACTCGCCAAGCTATGGTCAACCATTGCACAACTCGGAAGGAATACGGTAAAAACCGCGTCTTATGATATGCACTTCATCGCACTGTAGTGTGCAGTTCATTTCGATAAAACTGGACACATGTGCTCTTATGTGAACACATTCCTTACGTCGGGCCATGGGACACCCCTTGGGCTTCAAGGTAGTCGACGTGCCTAACAAACCCTCAATCAATCCCATAGCCGTGAGGCGGGGGGGGGGGGGGCATCCTAGGAGCCCACCCTTCTCCCCATTCCATGCTGTTGCTTCTTCAAATAGGTACTTTCCTGAAAATTACGTGCTTGCCTCGAATAGTCAAGGCCTTCAGCTAGTATCCTTGCACCCCCCCTCCCCCCCCCCCCCAAAAAAAAAATTCTTCGCTACGGACCTGCCCGAGCTATACCCATAACTACTCAAAATACACAAAAAAGTCGGTCGAACTTACAACGCATCACTCAATTCAATACAGAAAAATGCGGTAGAGTTCCACTACTCGCCTACTGCTTCACATGACATCGACGCGCAAAATGACTGGGATCTGCCAATTTTTGCCTATTTAAGTTCTGTATACCATCAGTCTCTCCCCCTCACGCGTTTGCCTTCCCTTGGAATCCAGTCAGTTACCCTTAATGACGAGCGGTTATCCGGCCTACCCGCTACGTTCCCGGGCCATGTCCATTTCTTCTTGATTTCGTCTATGATATCCTTAACCCACTCTGCTCTCCTGCTGTCTCTCTAGGTTACACCTATCATTTTCATTTCCATCGCTCGCTGCGTCGTCCTCAATTTATTATACCTTCCTTTTGAGGGTTAGTGGTAGACTATCATTCATGATTTGAGAATGCTTGCCGAATGTGCTGCATCCCATCGTTATTCTTCTTGTTATTTCACTCTCATGGTTCGGCTCCATAGTTACTACCTGTCCTAAGTAGACGTATTCCTTTACAGCTTCCAGTGTCACGCCACCTATCGCAAAGCGCTGTTCTCTGTCAGGACTGTTGCGCATTCCTTTTCTTGTATGCATATTAATCTTCAGACCTACTCTTCTGCTTTCCGTTTCTGCCTTCCGCACCATCGGTCTAGCTGAGGTTATCGAGACAGAGGATGCAGAAAGTGATCGTTCTCCAAAGCGAACATTGTTTTGCCTTTAGCGCACTAACCTGGTTAGTGCTGTTAACACTGAGGTCAGCATAGCCCCAATGTGTAAATTAAAAAAAAAACACCAACATGCGGCATTTTAGTGCCAGAACTCTGTGCCCTCGCTCAAATTTGCTGATCGGGGGTGTTGTCACTAATCGAATAGGCCCTGTTGCAGCTTTCCAAAATTTTTACCCATCAAGTTTTCAATAGCGACGATCAAAAGTGATTCTGAAGTTACTGCAGCTATAAGAGTATTTGCTTATTTAGGCCAACCACATTTTATAAATTAACTAACCAGCAAGACGAGGCGATCACTTACAAAACGTCGTTGCGCGGTTGCTCGCGTTTTTTTTATCTCTGCAAGTTTAATTAGTTCGCCAGAGTTAGCTGAGGCATACTTTGAATGCCTCTGAAAGCTTTTTACGACACCATTCACATACTTATAAACAAAAAAAAATAGTACTTAAAAGGCTGTTCACGCGTTCTTGTTATCACTCGCCGCATGACACCTGCTAAACACAGACTGCAAAACCATTCCATGTGATTCTACTCTACCGTAAATAGCAAACAATCAGCACGGTATTTTGTGTGTCTGCTAACACGGAATATCCATATAAAACGCATACTGAACTTAATCTAGCCTTTATTTGGAAGAGACGATTTATCGCAAGATTTTATTTTCTGGTGCTGCGTATATGATTTGCCCCCCACGAAGAAAGCGTAATTCTGTCCACGAAATCGTGTTGCACTGTTGACTTACACACTGATGCAACTATTTCGACATTGCCCTACATGTGCTCATGCAGTCGGTTGGCATTTTTCCCCTCTAACACAAGCGCAAGGCTTTCAATAAAGAAGTAGCTCCCGTGACCATTTAAGATGTTGAGAAATTTCACGACAGAGACTGACCATCCATTTCGGGGCACAGCGCTGCAATCAACACTTTCAACGATGATGCAGACAACATAAATGTAGCTAGACAGAATTATGAAGTATTCAGAGAAGCACAAACGAGCAGCTAATCATTTCGCTTGTGTCTATGAACGCGCCTGCGGAATGTTCATGCGCTCGCGGCTACGTAACTAAATGAGTATGAGATTCATAACAAGAATCTGGGGTGCGAAGATCGTAGAAATATTTCAGCAATCGGCACTAGGGGTTTGGTTCCTGTTAGAGGCCCTATGACCAAACATTTGAAATAACAACACATTATCACCAAAGCTTATAGTTATCGGAAGCATCATCAAAATATTTCTCACCTCTAAGGACAGAAGTTCGTGAAATTGGTGGTCTATAGAATCGAGACTATTGTTACGAAGCTTGATGGTCTTCACCTTCTTTGTTTTCTCGAACATATTTGGTGGCAGGCGGCGGACATTGTTGCGTGACAAAATCAAACGTCTCAGATTGCCACATCCAGACAGGTAGTCCTCGTCCACAGTCTCGATTGAATTGTGACTGAGGTCCAACTCTAATAAATTGGGCATGCTGAGAGCACCTCGCAGCGCCTTGATTGGGTTCTCGGACACCCTCAAAATGGATAAGTGTCGCGCGGCTGCAAGACCACGCGGGACACTCTCCAACTCTCCTTTCTCTATTCGTAGTTTCCTCAAGCCTTGTATCATTTCCATCGCTGAAGCAGAGATGTTTCGCAGAGGACATTCATATATATTCAGGATATTCACCTTTTGGTTCACAAAAACCATTGAGCTGGCAGATCAGTGATATTAACCCTCATGAATTTAAGCTTCTTGATCGGGATTCCCAGCAGTTTCACCATGTCCTCATCTAGTTGACGAGCATCGGCAATGTGCCTGCATTGAGTGAAGACAGCATACGTTCCGTTCTCACACACACAATGGTTCCAATATAGGACACGTAGCGTTGATTTTCTCCCACCACCATGCTTCAGAGATTGTCGCCGTAAGCACCAAGGAAAAAACTGCAGCCGCATGCGGAACGAGACTGGGCAGCATCATAGATGACCTCATGTCCTTTGATTTATGTTGAAGCGATTACAGGTTGGGTTCCCCAAGAAGGGAACATATGGTCCCGGGTTGATGCAGGAAGAAGAGAAGCGGAAGATCTTGAAGCAGTTGAAACAGCTAATGCACGCAGCACATACTCAGCCACAGGCGTAAGTTCCCGTTGTGTCTGGTGACGTTTCACAGCCTCCTTGTCCACATCCTTCACTAGAGTGAGTTGCCGAGACTGATGATGGATTGAAGCAGGGATCTCTTGCAGGCCTGTAAAAACACCCTTTGTATGTTCACATTATTTGGACAATCGGCAGTGATTCAAATGTATCCATAGCTTAGAGCGCTTTCATGAGGCACACGGTCGCGAATTGTTCGTTCCGCGACGCAAACTAAACCACTTGCCAGAATGCCAAGTATACAGCAAGGAGAAGCCGCTTCTTCGAGACAGCGCATATTCCGCTCATCTTGCCATTTCCTCGTGCTTTAAAGATACGGTAGCAAGACATCCGGGAAGAAGCCACCACGGCGAAATTTGTTACAACAGAGTTGTTATGCTCGAGGTTGGCGGTGCGTCTTAGATAGAATATTACAATCACGAACCGGCACGCGCTCCATGCGTCCTCTTGTTGATCGTCGCCCTCTTCTTCCTCTCCTGCTGCGCTCCCAGAACCCGTGCGTTGGGTTTGCCCGGTGTGGGATACCGTAATTCTGATGGGCGAGATAACAAGTACACGGAGAGAAAAAGAAAGAGATAGAGAGGGAAAGAAGGAGATAGAAAGAAAGAGAAATGAAGAAATCTATCTATAACAAATATCTTGGCGAGGAGGCATCCCAACCCGAAAACCTGCGATCCGGACAGGGTGCCGTTGGTGGCTACTTTGCTCCAAATTGACTACTTGAAGACCCCTTCTGGCTAGGAAAAATTGAGGTTGGCGCCCTGGCTACTTTTTGGCTACATTGAACTGCCGCTTAGGCGCATTTAGTAGCCAATTTTATTATTATTTGCAGGTAAAGGAACAAGAAAGCCCAAACATCAGCCACTGTTTTCAACCTTCTCTGTCGCGCAAGCTCATGCGCGCGCATGTCTTGGCCCCAACAACAGGCACATGCGCACCAAAGCATCCCCCCCCCCCCCCCCCCCCACAGAGCAAATATCAGTACCAAAATGAAGCTGGGTTTTTTTTTACTATAGTAAATCTAGTAATCAATTTAGGTCTGCGGCTCCAGGAAGAACCGCTTAAATGTTTAACGTTCGATCTGCCTAGTTGACGGGAATGCTCCAAAATCCCTTTTCTCTGGGGAGAACTATCCTGCATAAATATATGCAGACGCACTGAACTTATACTAATACGATATAGTTGCTGCGCCACCTGGTACAAAATATGATTTATACAACTAAACGCCCGAAAGTGCGAGGTTATTTGTGTTCCGAAACACTAACATTCTGCCTAATTACCTCTTGAACAGCGTTGCATTTTATAATCTGTGATTTGCTATGAATATTTATATGTACATATATGCCACGTAATATTAACGGGAACAATGCAAAATTCTTTCCGACTACAACCGTACTGCAAACATAAGAGCCACCAAATGCCGCCTTTTCGCTTCCTCTCTAGCAGCGCATCTAAATTTTTGGCGCTTGAGCTTATTTCATAGAATATACCAGCGCAGCGTGCTCACGACCCACTTATTTTATCACCACACTATGGGTGATCCCTTTGGTTATCGCTCTGAGGTCATTCTATTTGGTAAAACCTGTTGGAAGTATCCTTGCTCTTTTTACTCACTATATTGTGTTCATTTTTTTTGTTGTGTTTTATAGACTCTCAGCAATGATGTTGGCCTTGCGGTACATACTTGGATGAATGAATGAATGAATGAATGAATGAATGAATGAATGAATAAATAAATAACTAAATAAATAAATCCTTTTTTGCAACACACCTTTGGTTTGAATAGCAAGATGGAAAGCTATATGGCCTTGTTTCTAGGTTTTCGCATAATCAAAATCATATTTATTTTACAAAAATTTGAGTCATAATACCGTTGTCTTCTATTTGGCTACAAATCTGGCGACAAAGTTAAATTGCATGGCTACTTTGGATACTTTTAGCTTCAATTCTGTCTCCTTTTTAAATCTACCCAACGGCAGCCCTGGATCCGGAGGTGAGCGTCGCAGGCGCTCGATATCGAGAAAGGTTAGCACAACAGAGCATAGCCTTGTAAAGCAGGGTTCGCAAACCCGCGGCAGGGGTCTTAAACACTCTCCGCACCTTCTTAGCAGGGTCTCAACACCTTTCGCCAGCGAGTCGCGGCTTGACAAACAAAGTTCAGTCAGCTTGCTAAAAAGTACTCGCTTTCTTTTTTCTCGTTCCGTGCCATTATTAATGCTTTGTTCGGGTAATCTAAGGAGAAGGGACTGCTATCCAGCATTTTCTTCTTGCAAAGTTCAGTCAGTTTGGTAAAAAGTACTCGCTTTCTTTTTTTCTCGTTCCGTGCCATTATTAATGCTTTGTTCGGGTAATCTAAGGAGAAGGGACTGCTATCCAGCATTTTCTTCTTGCAAAGTTCAGTCAGTTTGGTAAAAAGTACTCGCTTTCTTTTTTTCTCGTTCCGTGCCATTATTAATGCTTTGTTCGGGTAATCTAAGGAGAAGGGACTGCTATCCAGCATTTTCTTCTTGCAAAGTTCAGTCAGTTTGGTAAAAAGTACTCGCTTTCTTTTTTTCTCGTTCCGTGCCATTATTAATGCTTTGTTCGGGTAATCTAAGGAGAAGGGACTGCTTATCCAGCATTTTCTTCTTGCAAAGTTCAGTCAGTTTGGTAAAAAGTACTCGCTTTCTTTTTTTCTCGTTCCGTGCCATTATTAATGCTTTGTTCGGGTAATCTAAGGAGAAGGGACTGTTATCCAGCATTTTCTTCTTGCAAAGTTCAGTCAGTTTGGTAAAAAGTACTCGCTTTCTTTTTTTCTCGTTCCGTGCCATTATTAATGCTTTGTTCGGGTAATCTAAGGAGAAGGGACTGCTATCCAGCATTTTCTTCTTGCAAAGTTCAGTCAGTTTGGTAAAAAGTACTCGCATTCTTTTTTTCTCGTTCCGTGCCATTATTAATGCTTTGTTCGGGTAATCTAAGGAGAAGGGACTGCTATCCAGCATTTTCTTCTTGCAAAGTTCAGTCAGTTTGGTAAAAAGTACTCGCTTTCTTTTTTTCTCGTTCCGTGCCATTATTAATGCTTTGTTCGGGTAATCTAAGGAGAAGGGACTGCTATCCAGCATTTTCTTCTTGCAAAGTTCAGTCAGTTTGGTAAAAAGTACTCGCATTCTTTTTTTCTCGTTCCGTGCCATTATTAATGCTTTGTTCGGGTAATCTAAGGAGAAGGGACTGCTATCCAGCATTTTCTTCTTGCAAAGTTCAGTCAGTTTGGTAAAAAGTACTCGCATTCTTTTTTTCTCGTTCCGTGCCATTATTAATGCTTTGTTCGGGTAATCTAAGGAGAAGGGACTGTTATCCAGCATTTTCTTCTTGCAAAGTTCAGTCAGTTTGGTAAAAAGTACTCGCTTTCTTTTTTTCTCGTTCCGTGCCATTATTAATGCTTTGTTCGGGTAATCTAAGGAGAAGGGACTGCTATCCAGCATTTTCTTCTTGCAAAGTTCAGTCAGTTTGGTAAAAAGTACTCGCTTTCTTTTTTTCTCGTTCCGTGCCATTATTAATGCTTTGTTCGGGTAATCTAAGGAGAAGGGACTGCTATCCAGCATTTTCTTCTTGCAAAGTTCAGTCAGTTTGGTAAAAAGTACTCGCTTTCTTTTTTTCTCGTTCCGTGCCATTATTAATGCTTTGTTCGGGTAATCTAAGGAGAAGGGACTGCTATCCAGCATTTTCTTCTTGCAAAGTTCAGTCAGTTTGGTAAAAAGTACTCGCTTTCTTTTTTTCTCGTTCCGTGCCATTATTAATGCTTTGTTCGGGTAATCTAAGGAGAAGGGACTGCTATCCAGCATTTTCTTCTTGCAAAGTTCAGTCAGTTTGGTAAAAAGTACTCGCTTTCTTTTTTTCTCGTTCCGTGCCATTATTAATGCTTTGTTCGGGTAATCTAAGGAGAAGGGACTGCTATCCAGCATTTTCTTCTTGCAAAGTTCAGTCAGTTTGGTAAAAAGTACTCGCTTTCTTTTTTTCTCGTTCCGTGCCATTATTAATGCTTTGTTCGGGTAATCTAAGGAGAAGGGACTGCTATCCAGCATTTTCTTCTTGCAAAGTTCAGTCAGTTTGGTAAAAAGTACTCGCATTCTTTTTTTCTCGTTCCGTGCCATTATTAATGCTTTGTTCGGGTAATCTAAGGAGAAGGGACTGCTATCCAGCATTTTCTTCTTGCAAAGTTCAGTCAGTTTGGTAAAAAGTACTCGCTTTCTTTTTTTCTCGTTCCGTGCCATTATTAATGCTTTGTTCGGGTAATCTAAGGAGAATCGACTGCTATCCAGCATTTTCTTCATGAAGCACCCAATGCGGTCGCCATGACTTGAAACTAGAGGTGTGTGAATAGTGAAATTCCATGATCTCGCTCGGGAGGCCTGCCGTCGAAGCGGAGAGGAAGCGACCCGCCCGTCTGCATGAAAAGACGCAACGTGGGGGGCGGGGGGGGGGGGGGGACTTTTCGTGGTCGCCATCGCTGGAGTGCGCGCTATCTCAGAAGCCATTAAACGCGTTAAGAACAATGGTGCGCCAATTTCGGCAAGTTAGAAATGGCTTCAATCGAAAGCTGAGTGTCAGGATTGCATGTTATTTACTGGCCATTAGTATAACTTGCTTAGTTTTACCACAGTGCACGTGTTAGGGGCGAAGCTCCTTAGGGCGTAGGCTAGTCCGGCGTCGTCCTTCGTCGTCCTGCGTCGGTATCGTCGTCGTAGTAGCCACCGCTGTGCGATGACGATGACGCTGCCATCACGGCACAGCACATGGAATGTGCCCACTGTGCGTCATAACGACGCTGATGACGATGACGATCGCGATGCCATACAACACATGGCATCGCGATATGGTCTCACATGCATATCGTTTGACCACATGCAACCAACCACCATCCGAGGAACCTGCATCGATCTCGTCTTTGCAAACTTTCCACTACGACCCATCGAGGAACCACTCTCCCTCCATTTCACCGAACATAAAGCCATAAAGCCATAAGACCATAAAGTTTGTCACATCTTTGATGATGTACTGGGCGAATTTCACGGAAGATTCACGGTTTACCGATGAACCTCCGGAGCTTCGCCCACTCATCATCATTCACTCCGTGGATATGCTGTGATTTTTTTTTGTCTCGAAAAGCAGGCCACATTTTTCGCCGTTTCCATAGACTCCCATTGCACGATCTTTAACTCCTCCGGGAACAAAATTTGAGCTTAGTGCAACGTGATCGCTGTATTCTTCTCGTGCGTTCCGGTTCCCAGAAGCGCTCTGTGGCCTGCGCTTCTTCACCATTCGCCCTGTACGCTTAATTATTCACGAAAAAAAATCACGCGATATCCACGAAGTGAATGATGATGAGTGGGCGAAGCTCGATCGTTTTCATCCATGGCAGAAAGAGAATGTGTGGTCTGGAACGCGCTTATACTTCATGGTCATCAGCGTCATCGTCATCGTTATCACGTGTAGTAGGTACATTCCACCATACTGGAAACCGCTTATACTTCATCGTTATCACGTATAGTGGGTACATTTCACTATACTGCGTCATCGTCATCTTTATCACGTGTAGTGGGTACATTCCACTATACTGGAACGCGCTTATACTTCATCGTTATCACGTGTAGTGGGTACATTTCACTATACTGCGTCATCGTCATCTTTATCACGTGTAGTGGGTACATTCCACTATACTGGAACACGCTTATACTTCATCGTTATCACGTGTAGTGGGTACACTCCACTATACTGCGTCATCGTCGTCTTTATCACGTGGAGTGGGTACATTCCACTACACCTGGCTACCTACTTACCTACCTAATACTACTACTAGTACGACTACAGAGGAGGGACAGACCCACACCCTAAGGAGCTTCGCCCCTAAAACTCGCTAGTTGCATTGAAAACGCGCTAGCTTTCGCAGCCGCGGCCACCACGGGCGCTGCCTGTTGTGTGTCCAGAAAAGCTTCATATTGTCACGTGGTCGTGACGTCGACGAAGGCAGGAGTCGGTAGGTCCAAAATGGAACTGTTTATTAGGCCGAACTTGTGGCCGGTAAACAGAAAGTCAGATTACAGCAATACACACTGCACTGATAGCGGCGAACAGAGCGTCGGCCGTCGATGAACTGAACTTCGTTGGAACGCGCCGGCTTTTATAAATCACGCGTCGAACATTCTAGCCTTATCACTAGTTGTCGCGCAAGCTCTGGAATAATCTTGGGTGTTAGCGTCTTGCGCGCAATCTTAACAAAATGATCTACTAGAAGCGCGAACCTTCTCGAACACTGCAGGGGCGGTTTGTTCACAGTCTTTGTGGGCGTAAACACGAATACAGAAAACGCGAAAATAAGAAACACGCGTGGCAATGCCCCCCTTCTGAAAAAAGCATCGTCCCGATGCTTAAAACGGAACACGGGGGAAAAATGCATGCTACAATAAACAACAATAAAGCAAGAAAGTACAATAATAAAGCAATAGGTGCAGTCCTCAGGTTCGCTAACGCGCGTAGTACGGCTTGAGGCGTACGACATGGACGACTTCAGGTCGCGCACGGCGCCGTTGAGAATTCGTAATGCCGTCCGGGACAACCTCGTAGTCCAGAGAGCCTAGACGTCGAAGCACTTTGTATGGCCCGGAAGTATCGCCGAAGAAGTTTTTCACAAAGTCCACGTCGGCGTATCGGCGTCCACACCCAAACGCGGTCGCCGGGCTGGTATTCCACGAAGCGTCGTCGAAGGTTGTAGCGGCGGCTGTCACTCGCCTGCTGATTCTTGATACGTAGGCGGGCGAGTTGTCGGGCTTCTTCCGCGCGCTGTAGGTAGGTGGTGACGTCGATGTTTTCCTCGTCGGTGACGTTTGGTAACATGGCGTCAAGCGTCGTTGATGGGCTCCGTCCGTAGACCAGCTTGTACGGCGACAGCTGCGTCGTTTCTTGCACTGCCGTGTTGTATGCGAAGGTCACGAACGGAAGGATGGCATCCCATGTCTTGTGCTCGACGTCGACGTACATGGCCAGCATGTCGGCGATAGTCTTGTTCAGACGCTCGGTGAGGCCGTTGGTCTGTGGGTGATAGGCGGTGGTGCGACGGTGGCTTGTTTGGCTGTATCTTAAAATGGCCTGAGTTAGCTCTGCAGTAAAGGCCGTACCTCTGTCGGTGATGAGGACCTCTGGGGCGCCATGACGCAGCACAATGTCTTCAACGAAGAATTTCGCTACCTCGGCGGCACTGCCTCTAGGTAGGGCCCTTGTTTCGGCGTAGCGGGTGAGGTAGTCGGTAGCTACGATGATCCATTTATTCCCGCAATTCGACGTAGGAAGCGGCCCCAGTAGGTCCATACCGATTTGCTGGAACGGGCGGTGAGGTGGTTCGATCGGCTGAAGAAAGCCTGCTGGTTTTGTCGGCGGTGTCTTGCGTCGCTGACAGTCTCGACATGTCCTGACGTAACGAGCGACGTCGGCGGCAAGGCGTGGCCAGTAGTACTTCTCTTGTATCCTTGCGAGCGTGCGGGAAACACCGAGGTGTCCAGCCGTCGGGTCGTCGTGTAGGGCCAGGAGGACTTCTGGCCTCACTGTTGAAGGAACCACGAGGAGGTGTTCGGCTCGAAGGGGCGAGAAGTTCTTCTTTAGGAGAACTCCGTTTCTCAGGAAGAACGACGCCAGTCCTCTCTTGAATACCTTCGGAACAGTGGTGCTCTTGCCCTCGAGGTATTCTATAAGGCCCCTTAGTTCTTGGTCCGTTCAGCACCTTCCACCAGCACCTCCACCCAGCACCTCCACCAGATGTCACGTGGTCGTGACGTCGACGAAGGCAGGAGTCGGTAGGTCCAAAATGGAACTGTTTATTAGGCCGAACTTGTGGCCGGTAAACAGAAAGTCAGATTACAGCAATACACACTGCACTGATAGCGGCGAACAGAGCGTCGGCCGTCGATGAACTGAACTTCGTTGGAACGCGCCGGCTTTTATAAATCACGCGTCGAACATTCTAGCCTTATCACTAGTCGTCGCGCAAGCTCTGGAATAATCTTGGGTGTTCGCGTCTTGCGCGCAATCTTAACAAAATGATCTACTAGAAGCGCGAACCTTCTCGAACACTGCAGGGGCGGTTTGTTCACAGTCTTTGTGGGCGTAAACACGAATACAGAAAACGCGAAAATAAGAAACACGCGTGGCAATATGAGCGGAGCGGGAGCGTAATCTAGCAGCGCTTGTCCAAAGGCAATGACTCGTTATTCTGTTTGCCAATAGATGACGCCAAAAGTGGACATGCTTTCTTCAGTTGTCGGTTGACGGGGCTGAAGGCAGCCGCCGAAGAGCGCGGGCTGTTCCCTTTCGTGAAGGACGAAAGTGTTACACAGAACTGTTAGGACGCGTACCGCAGAGTGCATCATGCTTCTTGGATAATTTCTTTCTATATTCTACAAATCGTTCGCCCCAAATATGCCAGCCTTCATTTCGAGTGTTAGAAAAGCGCTAGCGCCACGGTGAAATGCGCGCGGTTTTAGGTGTGGCCAGTCGAAGACGAAGAAGCTGAAGGAAAGAGACTCACGCGCTGTTCGCCTGTGTGGCGTTTGTGTAGCCTGTGTGGCATAGGAGTTCTTATGTTTTAGTAAACTATTCTATATCCTTTTATTTCGTCTCCTGTGTTCAACACGCCCGAAGACAACACGAGTTTAGTCATCGAGAATAATATTTTGAACATAATGAGACGTTCGAAGTGCCCAGAGTGTCACGAAAAGAATGCTAAATACAAATATTCTCCTTTTCAACGTATAGTAAGAGGGGCCGGCGGTGTTGGCTTTCATTAGAGCCAGGGCTGGGCAGTATCATGATACAAGAGTTGCGCGATAGTATTTCAGACATACTTTTGAATAGCTATATTTCTGTATCAAGATACATTTGAAAACTGTATTTGTATCTCGCTAGCGAGATACTTTTACGGTGTATCGATTGTATCCCGATACTATGCAGGATACGGGTATCTCGTTAGAATTTTTTTGCCGCAAATGATTTGGAGCCTGTTTCCAAGGAGAGAATGAAAGCTTTTTTGTTTGTTTTTGTGCCAGAATAAGCAAGGACACACGGACGGTCGGCGACATAGGAAAGGGGGGCGATGGTTTACTCTTAAAGGCAGAATAGCCCATCTGGTCAAGCGCGCGACTACGCTGACGGCAGAATCGCGGATGTAGAGTTGTCAGCCTCTGAAATTCGCTGTCTCTCAAGGCCAGTGCCTAATTATTTTTCGGATGGAAAGCCATTGCTTTTTAACCGCTTGGGCGGATACCGCCTTGAAACATCAGAGGCTTTGTAACGCTTCGCATGCGTTCAGTTCTCAAAGCGGTGGCACTTCTAAAAGTAGTTCCCGTAGTCGCGGCGGAAGTGACTAGAAGATGGCTGTCCTCCTCGCGCTTTCAGCCAACGCCTCCGGCGTGCCAGGGTGCGTTCCTATTTGATTTGCAAGCAATAAACGGTCTTCTGTGGTACCAGGATGCCCAACCGCCGTAGCCGACATCACCTGTTGCGGCTTGTTGAAATGGGTGCTGCTAACGTCAGTGCTGGTGACAGCTTTATTGAAGAGTGACCCTTTCGGCCCAGGCGACGAGCCCTTCTTGTAGTCTGATCGGGCGCTCTAAGCAGCTGTCCCTGTTTTCATATCTCTTTAGAAAGCTGGCAGCAGCAACCCTGGGAGGGCTCAAACCCTGTCACTCCCACAGAGCGTAATTTTAGAAAGCCACTGTTTCAATTGCGCAGTTTTGACATATTGTTTTTTATTGCGCGTCGGTAATTATGACCAGCCTATATGGGCAGGGGAGTACTCAGCCGTCCGGCCTGGTCGGCGCTGGGCCAGGCGGCTGAGAATTCCGAAGATGGCATCGACTTCGGCTTCTGAACGTTGAGAACAGACCAGGGCGGAAGTGTTTCGGTATCTGGATGAGCCGAGAAAAGATATTGCCATGCTACAAGACTACTTGTCTATGAAGGCAGTATTCATTCGCTGTAACACGAATTAGTGCTGTTCTGCAGCGATACGGGTACTCTTTTATTTCGCGAGTATTGTGTTGAGGCCGATCTGACGCTGTCTAGAGGACAGCCTATTTTAGAAGCAACCTTCTCAGCAAAGCAGATATTATGTCCAAAATGAATGTACACTTTTTGTCGAATCTCAGTTCACTGGTGTTCGTTAGTGATGCGAGCTATTTGCTTGAACTAGTATGCAATTCTAGCATACCTCATCTTGTTGTCACCAAGTACGTCGATTTCAGTGTCCAATAATTGTAACTCTTGTTGTGAAATAGTGTGCATATATATTCCAGTTGATGCCTTTAATTACGTCATTATTACCAATTATGTACTCTGTAACCCCTTAATGCGTAATGTCCTATCATGGCACTAAGGGTGCTGGGGAAAATAATAAATGAATGAACTGCGCTTGTCAATGCGCTGCAACTTTTTTACAACATTATGCTGCACTTAATAAATGCCTTTGCGGAGTATCAGCATCCCCCGAAATAAAAGAAAAATAGCATTCCAGTATCTGTATTGCTGTATCTGCATTCCGCAATACTTGTTGCGTCGTTTCGCAGAAGTATCGCCGAAACATTCCGTTATGTTAAAGGTAAATGTATCTTAGTATATTTATTTGAGGCATCCAACCCTTCTGTATTTCGGAATACCTTTCCGAGTTTTTTTGCCCAGCCCTGATTATCACACACGAGAAACAACGACGGCGTTTTGTGCACTGCTGAAAAATATCGTTTAGAGGCGTGGGCCATCGATACCAGCTGTCAAACGCCTCCACTGTTTCCCTTATTAATACGAAACTCTTCGGTGTCTCATCAAAAGCGGAACTTGCCCGTCATTGTCGGTGGCGTTAGCACGAGTGGTGCAAAAATTCATAACCGCGTGATGATGTCACCGTACGACGTCATCATGACGTCCCAGACCCTGGCAGAACGCAGTGTTGCCACAACGTTGAAGCAACGTTCCCAATATTGCGGCAACGTTGTGTTAAACTTTGGTGCTACTCGGGGATAGCCGAAATTTGCGACGCTATTATGGTGTCATCACGAACTCACATGACGTGACATCGCATGATAACGTCATCACATAGCATCAACAAAAGGTGGGCCGAATCACGGAGGCATTGCAAAACGAAGTGAGGCGCAGAAATCCTTCGGTAGGTGGCGGGCCACGATTAGTAAATCGACAGAGAAGAAAAAAGTCGCAGTTTCGCCACTAGGGCGAATCAATGAATGCGATAGCAAGAAATTAGTTTGTCACACGAAGAACGACAAGCAGCTCGATACTTGCAACGCGCCGCGCATCACAAAGAAGGCCGCTCGAAAAGGACGCATAGGTGTACACAGGACAAGCGTGAACTAACAACTGTCGCAGTTGTTACGTGTTTGTATTTGAGCAACGCGCTGCGAGTGTCCACAATGCAGAAGGCGACGCTGTTGCTGTTGTTGCCTCTGACATGGCTCATACCCACTCTGGGGGATTGGTCAAGGATTGATTATATGATTATATGACTTTTCGACGCTGTTTGGTACTTCTTTTTCTTTTAAACTGCGGCACGTGGAATGACCCCTCTGCGTCTCCTGCCACGCGGTAGCGTCTGACGTCAAGTGTGCCCGTTGTTCTTTTTTTTTCCTTCTACATCATGAGTGGTACAGAAGGGAGCCACATTTTCGTGCGCATCTCAAGCGCAGTTTTCAATTTGAAAGAAACTGTAAAAGCGTTGCGTGATAGAAAACACGCTCAAGCTGTTCCAAGATCTGCGTACCGCGAGCGGCAAATGGTACATATGAATAGCTCGCCGTTATATCGCTGGCACGAGCATGGCATGTGCAGGAGGCAGCCTTAAGTATTTGGCATGCTATGTATATACATAAACCTCATTTGTAATAAATACCATGTAAGAAAAAAAAAGCGTGGCATGTGGCTGTGTTGGCTAGCGCAGCAGGCTGCGGAGCGTGTGGTAGCTAGTTCGAATCCCCGGTCAGGTGGTCTAAAATTTTTTTCTACTGATTCATTTTTCTTTATGCCTTTTTTATATATACACATACATATACATATCCGGGACATGACGGCGTCGACAGACGGCGACGGAGAAAATCGGCCGAGAGTGTCCATATAATTGCTATCGTAATAAAAAGAGATGGCTTTCGCCTCCGAGCTGTCTCAGGTGAATGCATAAGAGAACATAGTGCGAGTTTTTTTTTCTCTAGTTACATATAACTACCAATACGTCGCACGCATAGACATGATTAGATACTTATGTTCATTGTAAACTAGTACCGTGGACTAGGACCCAAGCTGAGCTCATGAGAAGTGGTTCGTGGAAGCTGTATAATCTCGGCTGCAGTGCATCTTGCAGCCGAGATTACAGAGGCTTCGGCTCAGTGATGGTCTTCCTAGTTGCATCCTTTCTGGGAATTGAGCGAAGGAATCTCTCTCGGAAATTCGCTTCTTTCCAGCGCAGGTAGTTTGTCTCGCGAACATGCTGTCTCAGATCGTCGTTGAGCGCACCCGGTGCGAATTCTTCTACCAAGATGACGGTCAGCCGATTAACGTTGTCTTGAAGAGCACGCTGATGCGCCACTCGGAACTCCCATCGGCACCACTCGCTCACCACGAAGTTCCTGCGACACAGACACATGGAGGACTGGCTGTATGCCCGAACAGCCGCGCCGCATAGCACTTACACTGAGCGCATACAGTAAGACCAACATGACTCTTGTACACATGAGTTCCTTTATTCTTTTCGATAAAAAAAGATAACATAATTCTAGAAGCCGGTAACTATCGAAGGATTCAGCACTGTGTCTTTTTTAGCAGTTGCGGGTCACAGCCTAATCAGGTGATGATAACCCGAAGTAATAATTCTTTTTTTGTCAGTAGCGCACCATATTTATACTGATATATGCCCCTGGCCTGCGTATACACTTAAATAACAAAAAGACAATGCATGAGAGTCAACGTATTCAGATGCCGTCAAGAACGCCCTCAACGGCCCCTTGTCTTCTAGAACACAAGACTGAAAGTTCGAACTCAATGGACCTTTCCAGAAATCGCAGCGCAGCGCCTTCCCCTGGTGGATCGGCGCTGGGGCATTATGGAAGAGCGGAGCGCCGGGCGGGCAGAGCAGACGCCTTCTCGCTTTCGCCTGCTTTCTTCGCGCGCCGTGAATGGTTTTGGACGGTGTAAGGGGCCGCTGTTGTGAAGGAACGGCTACTTCTGAGCGCTCCGACTTTCATGCACGAAAACTAGACTATGTCGTACGTCCCAAAGAACCAGAATCATCACTGAACATGCTGAATAAGAAGGAAAGCGGCGGACAAACCTGTTCTGTTCTTGGATGTGATAATACGCGCAAGACAACGGATGTTTCGTATCATTACTCGATGCTACTTCAGGACTTGAATTTTTGTGATGCTGCAGCAAAGTTTGACCTTTGTTAAGATGCTTAACTTTGTTCTCATTCACTGTGATTACAGGGCTGGGACTTTACACATGAAGCATGCCGGGTAACTACGCGAATTTATAAAGGCGAGAGCCTTAGATGCCCTACTAAAAACTCAAAGCGTCTCTTATGCATTCGCCTAAGAAGACTCGAAGACGAAAGCCATCTGCTTTTCCTTCTTAGTCGATGTACTAATCCTACTCCGCCAGTCCATGAGTGTCAGCAGGATTTTGTCTTGCAACATTTCTTGCATCGTGGCTGGGGGTGGGGGGACAGCACTGGTGTTGCTTGTGTGGGCGGCAAGTGCTGGTGTGGCTTGAGGGGGGGCAAGTGCCGCTTTTGCACCCCCCCTGCCGACGCCCATGCCCGCCACCATTCCACCACCCTTCGAAAGCTAGCTGCACCTAACGAGGTTTTGCACTGCCTCGAAGATCGGAGTTACCTCATGACTCTGCATTACATCCGTGATAAGACCACCTTTGACCAAGTTAGGATGTTATGTGATGGCGTGATCATGTGAAGTCACGTGACGTCTTAATGACGTCACAATTTTTGGCGATCTTTGACGTGGTGTTGTCACCACATGATGATGAATTTTCCCATCACTCGACGCCGCCGACGCGGGACGCCGATGGTCAAATTTCACGTTTGTTGAGGCATCTAAAGCTTTCGCCTAAGCACACAAAAATTTACCGTCGATGGCTTTGGCGTCCCGCGACGGCGTTGTCAACAAGAGTGATGCAAGAATCACCACGTGATGGCGTCGCCATATGACGTCGTCGTGACATCACAGATCATCAGAATGTGTGAGGTGACGTCTCATGATCACGTCATCACACGACATCGTCGCTTTGCTCGGCCTCCGTGATCGGTGGGCCAATCACGGAGGCCGAGCAAAACCAGGTAAGGTGTTGCTTGGAATGCTTCCGTTCATAGAACCAGTGCAAAACCACGTTAGGTGCAGAAAACGTGCACGCCCTTCAGCCTTCAGCCAGAAGTAATCGGGAAACACCCGCTCGGATGCGAGACACGATGATATTCTAAGGCGATGCTACAGTGAGAAAGCAGCTGCCCTCTGCTTCTTTGAACCTGATTGTTTTAGATGCGAAGCATCTCTTTGACTAGGCTGTGTAACGCTGTCCCTCCGTCCGTGCGTACGGACGAAAGCGCCGCAACGCGCTCCCCTCGCTACAGGTGTTGGAGCGGTGCCAAGTAGGTCACGCCGCAGCAGCGCGCACTGCGAGGGGAGCGTGACGTCACTCTCTCCCTCGCCTGCCGCGCGCTCGCCTCGAGCGCTGTCTCGAGGAGACGCTGACTGATTGCGGCGAGGCGTGTCGACGCGCGCCTCTTATAGTCGCGGGAGACTTCAATGTTGACGTCAGCGGAGGAGGAGGAGAATGGCTCGTCGATTACATGTGTGACGTGCACTCGCTGAAGTGCGTGTCGGCGGAACGGAAACTACCCACCACGATAAGGGGAACGTGCATCGATCTGGTCTTTGCCAACTTCGACGTCGAATGTCTGCAGGAACCTCTCAGCGTGCACTTCACCGATCACAATGCCGTGGTAGTCAAGCCGAAACGCGGACCAGCTCCGGTCCAGCGCCCGTGTCCACTCTGAAGAAACGACAAGACCTACGCCAGCCATCGCTTCAAACGAATCTTCCAGCGCTCACCGCAGCACCCGCGTTAGCGCCGTTCAACCCGTGACGCCACCCGTGCGCAACGCTGCTGCTTCGCATCCCATCAGGGTTCCCTTTGGGAAGATGGTGTAATTTTTTTTACTTTTGACGAGCCATCCGCAGATGAGCGCCGATGTGTTTTGACAACTCGCAAAGTTTCCGCCAGATTTCTCTGTTCGGATAGCGTTCAGCAAGTCGTTTCTTTCCTTCATCGCATGCTACTTTCCGCGTTTTTCGTATGTGAAATATTTGCTGTGCATTTTCTTTAAAAATTGTTTTTTTTTTGTGAGTACCCATGTGGTGGGCTTTGTTGTGCGCGTCGAAGTTAGTTAGTTAAATTCTCGCCCTTAGCGAAGTTGTCACCATTTGCGTGTGTTAATTTGTCCCTTTGTCGCGTTGTCGTGCGACAGCTAAACATCCGTTTTTCACTTGCCTTTCGCCGCTCGTTTCGCGCTAGGAAATGCTGCATTTGTAACACTCAAATTTTCAATACTTGTGAGGTTATCGCATTCTTTCAAGCTCTGCCGTAGTCGCCGTTTTTATAGAGAAATAGACTATGTACTTTCTGTTGGTTCAAGGTGGATATGGATTTCAGTTGTATCGAATGCCTGTTCAAGTGTAGACGTTCATTTACTCCATTTTATATCATACTTCGTTTTTCACTCAATTTCTTTTGAACCTTCGGCGTACTGACAACTCAAATAAGCGCTAACGGGAGGCATTTTGACTGTGTTTGTGAGTGGTCCCTTAGCCGTCATTTGTAATAAAAGATCGTTATTGAAATAATTAATGTTGGTTCTATGAAGTTGTTATCTGCAAGCAAGCGATCAGTAGAAGAAACCACGAAATTCAAAATTTTTACAGCGAGAGCTGTATATGGCTAGGAGAAACGGGAAACCGCTCGGCATCTGTGTCACGAGCGGTCTCCTTTGGCTGTGCTATCAGTTACGTCGTTCTGAGCGTCGTACTCAAGTTCGCGCGCCACTGGCGCGCGAGCTTGGGTACGACGCTTGCAGGGTCAAACGCTTGCAGCCACGGCGCGCCGAAGAAGCGGCGTTGCGGGCAGAACAGCGTCGACGTGATGATTGCGGTAGCGCGTTCGCCGGGGCGAACGCCCGCTTTGGGCGAGAGTTTCTCCAGCGGCACTTTGGCTTCGACTGCGACGTCTGTGACCGCCTGTGGTTCGACCACAACCTCGCAACGATAATTGTGGAAGGCTTCAGTGCAGCGTCGGGTTGAACCCACTGCTAAACACCGGGGCCGCACATTTCAGCTTCGCTGGTTAACCATTTGTACGGAGTGCTTGGGCGGTGATTTTTTTTTCAAACCTTGTTGTATCTTTACCATATGTACACTGTATACATTCAGAATAAACGTGTTTATTCATAGCATTTCTAGCTGATTATTTCTGCTGTTTGCCTAAATGCAAAAGCATGGGCAACATGCATATATTTACAGGCACAAAAATCTATCTTCACGTTAAACTGCACATTCAGTGGAAAACGTCGGAAAGATAGTGGCGTAGCCAACGAAAGGGCTGGCAAGAACCGGCGTTCAACGGTGGAAAAGAAATAACGATGGTGCAGCCAAAGTCAAAAGCTGCCAATTAATATTGGAGCGGCCAATAATTATACAATGTTGGCGACACGCATGACGGACAAGGTTGGCTTAAGCCATCTTTGCCATGATTGGCGATATGTTGGCTAGAGCCATCTTTGCAAACATTGGACCATCATTGGCTTCCAATATTTGACCAATGCACATTTAGGTGTGGCAAAACCCCAAAAGCCAACGTAGGATCAGTATTTCTTCCAATGTTTGCCAACCTTGGGCCCAGATTGGTCCAATGCTGGCGTGCTGCCTGGGTTTGCTCGCTTCTTTCATTATAACTTTTTCCGAGGTGGGCAACAATTAAGATTACTAGAAACAACAATTGCTACAGTAATTAAAATAAATTGATGAACTTTTCAATTAGCGTACATGAGCGGTCGTGCCAAATGGGCAAATTTCTGTCCGTCCTGCGAAAAGGGCATTCGCGCTTTGAGATATTGAAAAATTGGTCTCTGGAAATTATTGCTCAGCTATGAAATTCAACCAAAAGCACCAGCAAAACCGACAAGGAAACTCGGATGGGCGAAAAAGCAAGCGACCAGTATGACGTCACTGTTCACGACGGCGACTGCAGTGGTGTTAGATCTTGTGTATTTGTTCACGTACTTCTAAAAGATTCCCTCCGACTTAACACAACAAACATTTACAAAACAGCTTAGAAATTTCGCCATCTATGAGAGGGGCATCCTCAGTCTACACTGCCAACAAATGAGCGTAGGTCGCCCAGTTCATTACTTGTCACATACGTCTTTGCAAACATCCGGTAGAGGCCCGGCTGTTGGAAGCCAAAGTGTCCCGAATGATGAACCATGATTCCGGGAGTTTTCTCTGCCCCCCCCCCCCCCCTTCGTCCCCGAGCCAGCGTCGTCACATTGTTTAAGTCGAAAATAACCCTGTCGTCTACCAGTGTTCAGCAAGCTCCGTGTTGGAAAGCGCGGCATGGGTGCCTTTAGTGACATCCCCTCCGTGTTCTTTAAGCCTCGTTGATCGTTTCCTGCCCGTTTAGCCGATGCACACCGCGATTCGGGAGGATGAAACTGATCTCTGCTCTAACGTCAGCGCCGACGTGACGTCGGACCATGAGCTACACTTCATACACCAGTATGATCGGTGTGCCTGGTAAGTACACCATATGCGCACAGCTAGACAATTATTATTGCGATAGCGATTATGTGGACAGTGTCGGCTGGTTTTCGCCGTCACCGTCATGTTCCTTTATGTATATGTATCTATATATTTGTAAAAGCCTCAAATAAAAATAATTCAGAAAAATGTTTCCGACGCGCGGCATCCAACCAGGGACCTCTCTCTCTGCAGCGCGCGGCGCTAACCGCTGAGCCACGAAAGCGCACATCCTTTAACGTTCAAACGGCGAGCTATTTATATACAGCGAGTTTTCAGCGTGTTTTCAGCATTACCAGCGAGATGGGGCAAAGGGCGCGAGCAGCGCGTTAAGTGTCGAGCTGTGAACGTTGTTAGTTCTCTCTCGTCCTGTGCGTGTTGTTTTCGTGCGTCATGTGTGCGTGAGCAGCGCGCTACGCGTTTCCACCTGATTGCCATTCGTCGCTTGACATTCCAATTTGTTGCTGTCGCATTCATTGCTTCGCCTTGTGGCGAAACTGTGACTTTTTAGACGAACACGTCGAACCAACCCGTAAGGTTTGGCTCAAAACAAAAAATCCGCCATGAGCGTCTAGTGCCTGACCACTTCGTGTGTGTGCGATCTACCAGATTTTCCACAACGGTACAGTACGAGTTGTGTCTGAAGATTGAAACTATCGCTAGTTAGTGCTACGCATATATAGTACTGGTACAAAGCGATTTTTTTCTCAGTTCAGTACACCTGCTCTCCAGATCAAGTTAGCTTGTCAGAAGAGACAAAAGTAAACTGGCCACCATCCGGCCCTGAGACAGTGATGATGTATCAAGCACCACACATGGTGATGGGAAGGCGTGGGGTATGTTTTATTAATAATTTAGAGTGATGGTAGTGATAAACTCTATGTGGTCGCTTTGGTTGAACGCGATTGACTCCGCCAGCATTTTCACCAAGTCTAATTTCTTCCTTCCGTCAAGTAATATATTTACGCTGTTTTTCTGGTGCCTTTAATTTGCGTGGTATACTCATGACAGCCCTAGAGTGAACTGAGTGAGTTGCCAGACCGATCTCTCTTTTGTATATGAAATCGGGAAACCCACGCGGGGAGAAGGAAGGGCCGTTTGACGTCATGCAAAGCTCTCGTGGAAAGTGCAGAGCATATCTGCAACCTAAGTTTTACCGGGAATGCGTGGGAGGGTGTTCCCATTGTTGACAGGCACCTTATCATCCAGCATATGGTTTTGATGATTGTTTTGTTGATTTTCTTTATTGAAACGAATACTGAGCACTACTCTGTATTCCTGTTCGCAAAGAAAGATATGCCATTTGCCTTCAATTGTTAAAGAGCCCCTAAATCACCCAGAGGTCGAAATTTAGTTCTTGGGGCATTCCAGTTGTGCACAACTCTACAGGGAACGTGCACGTCGGCTCTTCTATCCTCCTCTCCGAATGCCTTTCCTCAGCGTCCGGGGTGAAAAAACAACGAGATGTGCATCTGCTAGCCGAAGAGTACGCGAGTGCGAGCGTCGGTTGGTGGTTTAAGGGCCTGAAGTTTTTGTTTCTTTTTCTTATCTCGATTTAGACAAAACCGTTGCAAGTAAGAGGCATACAGCTTCACTGTAAACTGTTCTTTATCGAAAGCCGACAACGTACTACCTTCAACGCGTCAACAGTGTTATTGCTCTTAAGACTGAGATCAAAAACGTAGGCATGTGTACACTTGGAAGCAATAACACGCGCTACTTCCATATCGAAACCTTGTGAGTTGCTCCGGGATTTGCCGACCACCGTCCACGAACCGAATACGTTTATCTTGAAGTTTAATGAAGCTGCAGAAGAGGAGAGGTGATCATGCATATATCTACTTATGCAAGATCCAATCGGCGATGTGACTTCTATCTACGCACTTCCGGTTTGTGCTTCCGATTTTAAGATATTGCTTTCAGTTTTCGGTTTTCCGAGTTCACTTCTGGTCTTTGGAGTCCGCTTTATGTCCATGTGTCCGGTGCCAAGTAGTTAACTTCCTTCAAGCACCCTTTTCCGCTCAGGCTACGAACTGCTTAAGGAAAACATCTAAGTTAAGTCTTGCCAGACGTGATCATCAACACCGCGGACATGATACTTCCTTACAGAAGTTCCGCGGAAGAGGTCCATGAAGACCATTCACGTGGGGCGTGCCTAAGCGTTGGGAGAAAGACGTATATGACTAGTAGTTTTGCTTCATTAAGATTTAGTGGCGTGTCTTGTGACTCCTCCGATTGTTTCCTTACATTCAGCCAGTAGAGTGATCGAGTACGTCAGTGTTTTGATTCTTTTGAAATGTAATCAAAAGCTTTCTCTGCCAACTGAAATATCCGAAGACACAAACCTAGGCACACCGCACTAAGACAAGGACCACAAACTCAGGCTTCGCACCATAATACATCTTTAAATAGACGCAAGTTCTAGATGTGCGTCTGCTTATCCCTGCATAACTGAATCCAGATGACATGCTAAACTTTCGATAAAAAACAGTGTTTTTCCGAAAACTTCGGACCGCCACATTTGCTCAGAGTACCCTTTTGCATGCTATTATCCCGAAAGCTACGAAAACAACCGCACATTCTGCTCTGCAACTAATGCACTCCATAATATGATGGGGGAGAGTTGGCGCGACCCACCAGTACCGCGTATTGCTGAATCAAACGTTGAGCACTCGGAGGCCCAAATGACAAGCTCAAGCCTTGTGGACCAGCGGAATCTAGTGGAGAGGGCCAAGCGGTCAGCTCCGGCATAGGCAATGCCGGACTAAGGACGCCGCCCACCTTGCTGGGACAACTCTGCCGTAGGCTCTCTCTATTGAAGGAAGTTAATTCCTCCGCCCCCTAGAAAACTGGTATCTATTTCTAAACCGCTGCTACATGTTAGAATCTTTTTTTTTATATTTGCAAAACTCCACAAGGAAGACCTGAAAAATATTTCCACGAGTGGCACTAAATACATGCATCCTATCAATCTATTTGTTTAGTCGAAATGTTGAAACATTCGACATAGCATGATTTTAAGCCCCAAGTAAGCATTCCTCACCTTCAGTTTGTCCACTTTATCAAATTCGTTCCCTATTGAATTGATCCTGTTGTTACGAAGTCGGATAGTCTCCACTTTTCTTGTTTTCTTGAAAGTATTAGGTGCAAGGCGATGAATCTTGTTGCGATGCAGATACACAGTCGTCAAGTTTGGCAACCCAGACAAGAAATCTTCTTCGATGCTCCCAATTTCATTTGAGCTGAGGTCTAAGTAAATCAAGCTTGGTGCGATGATGCCACTTTGAAGCACCTCGATGGGGTTTTCGCGAATGATCATTCTTTTCAAAAGCTCTACTGCTTGAGGACCGCGCGGGAGATTCTTCAACATTCCTTTCTCAATGCACACTGTTGATGAACGATCAATGCTAGCCAAGGCTGCTGCGGTAGCACTGCGCACAGGACACTTTACCATCTTCTGCATAATCACCGTATGATTCGAAAGCAACTCCGCTGGCACGTCACTGATATTGCCATTTTTAAAAACCAGCTTCCTCATTTTGACTCCCATCAATATCGCCATGTCCTGGTCTAGGTCACGGGCCTCGGCAATTTAATGGCAGCGAACGATGGCGCCGTAAGGTCCTGGGTTGCAGACACAATGGCCCAACTTGGGACAGCCTTCTTTAAGCTTTTGTACCCAAAAGATTGCTTCGTAGACTGGAGCTGCAATGAGCACGCAGAGAAGAGTAGCCGTAAGCTAAGCGAGATTCGGCAATATCATAGATGACCTCATGCCTGCTTTGTGCTGCAGCAATTGGCACTTGGGTTCTCACCAAAGAATGGAATACTGGAGTCCTCGAGACATACCGGAATACTCTCTTAAGAAAGCGAAGCAGATCTACAGCCAGTGTACCAAACAGATTCAGCCGTAGTCAGAGGGTCGCGTGTGACAACTCCGCCTTCTCGAACACGTACGCCGCGCTAGCTCGTAGAATTATTGGCGATAACTTCATAGTAAAACTCTTTTGCGGACCTGATCGAAGTGCTTGCAAAAGTCTTGCAAACGTTTGTTCATCACATGCATCCGCAGTATGACCTGTTTCTTTCACACGCTGCACTTTTTTCACTCTGCGAAACACGATAACATGTCACCAGAATAAAAAGGATGCACAAGACAAATCAGTTCCTCAGTGCAGCACTTATTCCGGTTGTTCTATCGTTTCAACCAGCGCCAGTGATATGGCAGCAAGCATCCGGGAGGGGACCCGCATCGCGCTATTTTTTCCTGCTGTGCCAATGCATTATCGCCTCAAATAAATAAAAAGGAAAGGACGTTGACTCGTAAATTCCGGTTTAGGTTCTTAGTGCGTGGTCTTCGAAACCCTCTGGCGCTGTTTACGCATCAGCTTTTTCAAGGCGCGATAGCTTTTTATGGCAGTTTCTCTTTAGCGGCATGCTAGGTAGGTCTTCTCTGTAACTGAGGTGCTTAGTAACTTGTGAATATACACGCGACCAGGAATCTCCGTTAACCCTGTTGCACCAGAAGTCGCCCACCGTGAACAATGAGAAGATCTTTATAATATTAGTAGACGAAGAACAAAGAAGCGCTAAAGACGGAACGAGAAGAGGACACATACACGAGCAGCGCGAACGCGAGATTAGCGAAGCTTTCCACATTGAACAGCTCGGTGTTTCTTGTGTTATTGTACCCTCAATTTCGCTTCATGGCTGTGAAATAAGATAACTGGGGTCCAATGATGTGACAGTTTCTTAATGTTTGTCGTGTGGCCTTTATAACGCATTTCTGCTTATGATTCGTGGTTCTGCGCAGAATCTGTTGTCCTATACATTGCACTTGTTTTGCAATAAACGTAGGTTGTTAGTTCAGCGCCGGGTATGTATCCTCTTCTCGTCCCGTCTTTAGCACTCTTTTATTCTTCGTCTACCATGCAGCACCAACCAGCCCAATCAAGCACACTGTTTATAACCTTAATTTTCAACCATAAAACAAATCTGTACACAAGCAAAAACAATGCACTGTTTTGGTTTTTTATTGAAATGTTCGATAGCATAGGTAGGCGTCTTTATTGCAGCACCGGCTACTCTTTCTCGCTTAGGAAACAATGCATAACCTGGGAGAATAAAAGATTACACCACAGAACAGGACTAGGAGAGGGCCCTTAAAATCTCCGAGTTCTCAGTCCAGCTCTCGGCAGTCCAGGAGGCCTGCGAACGGGCGGAGGGCCATGGTCTTCCAGTACCGGCGTGGGCGCGGCCAGCAACTGCGGCGGCTCACCCTTCGGGGGGGTGTCTGATCGGGGTTCTCCAGGACCGAATAAAATTTATTTCACCTTCACCTCACCAAATGTGTCACACAGTAGAAATCCAAATGTGACAACACGACACAGTAAACCGTACATGAGTCACAAAGATTTGACCACCAGTGATCATATGTCGCCTCGGGAAAACACGTCGGCACATCGACACATCTAAATGGAAGCACACCGACAAAAACATTTCGGTGAACTGTATATATTAACATCCCACATCACTCGATGGTCATCTTGGGAGGAGATGCGCAGGTGCCTCTGACCAACGTAAATCGTTTTTTTAACGAGACAGGTTATTTAAATACGCTTTAAGCACGGCAGCTTGCGCTGCAATTAGCAGGGAAACGCTGCCTTTGCGTGCCTGGCACAGCATAACCTGAGTCGCTCTTGCTCCACTTAACTCTCCCTAACTTATTGCCATGAACCTGCAAGAGCCCTTTTTATCCGAATGTCATTAAATATCTCCGGAATGACTATTCTACCTGCCGGCCCAGGTTCTTTGAAACGTATGGGTAACTCCACCTGGTCCAGCTGCTGCCTTTATGAACCTAACAAAGACGCACATTCCAGTTTGCCGAGGCCAAACTCACAGTCCGGTCGACGGTATCGAGGCACAAAAAAGACGCGGACCATCTTATCTGCAAGTGCAAAGGAACATTCATATTTTTCGCATGCAATCAAAATTTGTGGACTGTGTCTCAGGCGACAGAGCTTGTCAGCAACAGCTGCTTGCGGAGAGTTTCGAGCTCTCGAAAGGGCTTAAGATGGATGGCTCTGGATAAGAGGACTGCTTAGTTATTAGGCAACTGTCCATATTCTGGGAATGCGAGTATAGGTAGAAACGAACTAGTGCAGTAATCTCACCATCATCTGATACCTAAATTTGTAAGCGCCTACGTGAAGTTGAATCAATTTATTTTACTGTCTTGGAGTCCTCAAATATTCTGCTGCGACGGTTACCAAGTTCTCCCGTTGTTTGATTGCTCTTTATTACTTGCATTGCCCTTCAACGGAACCATAACAATTTGGGACAATGAGTTGTATTGTGAAAGTTTAAAAGGTCTAGTCCCACAAAATCTGCTTAACTTTCAATGTCCTTTCAGTTCTTCCTTTTTTCTTGTTTCACACCGATTAATTCGCAGCTTTTTTTTTAACTAGCCACGATTGAAGGCTCTCCACCACAGCTCATCAGTGCCGCTAATTCACATGATCACGTTCGGGTAATTGGAACTTGCTCAAAAGACAAAGACACCGTGCAGAGGATAAATGAGCATTTATGTGTTCTCTAGACAACACTTGTACAAGTTAAAGATAATAAGCAACCGATTATAATTACAATTACTTCTTCGAAATGTAATGTATTAGTGGTCAATTTTAGCGCCGGAAAAGTAAGTGAGCAGTTACACAAATGTTATCAATTAAGTTTGCGTGTCTTACCTTCAAATGTTATCACCGTAAGACAATGACACAGCTTTACTCCAACTGCAATGAATTACTGCCGCTTGGCATGGTAGAGAGAAGGCTGGAGGATTGCGTGAAAGCTGGGAGGCTTCTGTGATGTAGTATTACACGTTGTCAGCTTGCAGCAGGAGCAATATTTCAAAGCCGTCGCTGATTATTCAACGTTTCCTCGTTCAGAGGTGTCAGCGGCTAGACTGAACACTTGAACTTTCTCATTGCATGCGCGGCAGGGACGTGTGGTGTCATAACGTAGGGACGCTTTGCGCACCTGCTCGTAGTTGCACCGCGCCTCGATGCTAGTGTCCATGTGCTCTATGAAGCGTTGCTCTTCGGTATTAATGGCACTCTGGTAAGGCTATGCAGGTAAGGCCACGGAAAAGGTGAAAAAATAGGCCCCGTATGGACTTCCCGTATTACTAGGTGGGGGCCTCCCTACAGAATGGTCGCAAATTTTTCGGGACGAGAGGTGCCCTAGACTGGTTAAAAATTGATTTTGGAAGAAAAAGTAATTGGTTGCCGGTAAACAATTAAAACCATGTGTAATTGAATTACCCGCGACGTTGCAGTTTCGAAAAAGTAATGAATTATATGATAAAATTACAAGAAAATGTGATTTACAACAAGTAATCGATTGCTCGTGACGAGTTACGTACAACTCCGCTCTAGACTCCCTTTTTATCTTTTGCGCTCGCTAAAATTTCGCGATAAATATGAACCAACTCGCGCGACTTTCAGTTTTGCTAAAACCTAGTTGATACAACATGTATTGTACATTCTATGTCAGTGTGTCGTCTGCCAACGTTATTTTGAATACCTCTGCATTTGTAATTTTCAAGTGGAACAGACACGCAGTGCATTAGACTAAACCCGCCCGCCTCGTACGTTTCTCAAAACCGCAGATCCAGTTACTGCGGAAATGTACCGCAACGGCTGTCAAGCCGGGTGTAATCGAGGCAGCCAAATGACTGCACAACTGTTGCAGCTGCAGTGACGTTCGTCTCATTGCCGGCAGCGGGATACCCACCATCGGGCTTTATCCACTATCGCGGCCTACGAGAAGCTGGCCTCACCTCAGCCGATGACTCCCCGTGCTTAACGGTTGTCAACTGGTCTCTGCGTTACCCCGCCGATCACAGTGGTTCGCATGAGGGTCATCTTGGTATCTACCGGCTGGACGTATTTTCACGCCGGTGCACCACGGCGGATGTCAAAGCGATAGCATGCCTTTCCGATAATGTCAGGGTTGTCGCCCAATTAGCCTTACTGAGCTCATCCAGAAATATAGCTCAACGTTTTATACATCCATGTGTATACATTTAGTAGGTTTCGGAATGTCTAAATAGGCTTAGATTACCGTATATTTTCCACCAGCCTAACATGGCAGATGCAAATAATAAGCGTAGACAAGAAGAAAGAGTTCGAGTACTTCCTTTTATTCAACGTGTCCACCGTGTGACCTGTTCTCATCAGTGTTCGTTCATGTGTGCAATACATGTGTGATTGATATCAACTACTTCAACTCCATTTCGCCAGTTGCCCTGTCAGTCTGCTGTAGCGACCTGTCCTTGCCCTTGATGAATAGCTTTCTTTTGGCATCTCTCGTTGCCAGTGAGTGCAGCAGTCTATCCCAGAAGTTCGGCTCGCCCCAACGCAGGTAGTTTGTAGACCGCACGTACCGCCATAGTTTTTGATCGAGCTCACCAGGTTTCAGTTCGTCCACTAGGACAATGACTAGCCGGTTTATGTTGTCCTGAAGAGAGCGCTGGTGGGCCAATCGAAACTCCAAGCGGCACCACTCACTCGTCAGGAAGTTCCTGCGACACAATCCACCAATCATCGACTTGACTTTCTATGCTCATTTTATAGACGCATTAATCCATCTCAAACAGATGCACGTACGTGTACATCGGTGTTCAAGAGCTGCCAGGCTGCGCTGCCATAGCTTTACATGGAATAGTGGCCTGAGAACTTCTGACCACCCCTCAACAACGGGTCTCTCCTATAAAGGCAGTCTCGCCATTGGCGAGAAGAAATAATGCGAAATCTGCGTTTACGTGCTGAACAGCTTTCTTGATCCTCCATGACGCAGAGAAACCATTTCCAATTAATGCGGTTCTATGAAGACCATAGCCAATAGTGGGTGTTATTGCAGGCACATAAGCGTTCCAGGAAGCGCATGGCAGTCTTGCCGCGAGCCCAAGCTGCTCCTTTGTCCATTGACGAGATACTAAAGTACGACAGACGATTACAGATGCCGTAATTTGCCGTAATTTGTCTGAAAACGGTAAACAGTTTTTCGCCTACGTCCTGCTTCTTAGCCGATATGGTGCTTAGTATCGCAATGACCCACAGATTTTGTATTCATATAAATGACCATCATCTTAATTGATCTGTAATCTGCTATATAATGCCACGATTTCCTTTAAGCGTATTTTCCATGAATGCCTTCTCCATTTAGTTTCGGTGAAATGGCACACGGGCATAGCAATAAATGACGGAGCGGACACAGAGGTGGCATCATCGAGTAAACACGAATAGAGAGTGTCATAACTTGCTTTGTGTACCAATAACAAAAATTTCCCTAGCTCTCATTTTCTTATATGACCTGTTCTTCGTACAAAAATCAGTCAGGAAATTATTTAACTACGCTAGTATTGTTGCTGCATAAAAAATCACCACTCCAATACATCCATTCCTATGAAAAGGTTGTTTCCAGTTTCATCTTTCTTTTCCACTGCGCACCAATCGATAGCCGATCCCACAATATTGCCTTTAGCCAACGTCACCGGGAAGCGGCGTACCAATCGTAAATATGCTTAGTAGTTGGTAGCTCCTTGGTATGTAACCGTCAAGAGTAGTTGGTAGCTATTTGGTTGGCAATTACCAGCTCGCTACCTATCGGAAGCTAGTTCGTAGTAGGTAACTGGGGCTTTGTCATAGCGTGTCATGGCGTCCGGGCGCGGAAAATGCATAGCGCCAACACCGGTGCCTGTGTTTTGTGTTGCTCGCTCGCCTTCCTAGCCGCACGCTGTACTTTCGTCTATCATTTCAACTTTTAAATCCTTCTTGCTCCGTCAGCTGCGTATGATGGAACAGCTACTCACTCTGTAAGGACCAGAAGCGTCCGTCGCGAGCAGGCGACAGCGTCCCGAATGATGTCTTGAAGAAGGTAGCCGCCCTTGAAGTTTCTCTCGTAAGTGCAGTACGAGAAGTTCATGGACTCTAATCCCGGAAGGATTTCATCGTGTACCCAGCCGATGTCCTTGCTACTGAACGCGACGAACACATCGAACAGCTTCTCGGTGTCGTCCTCTGCGACCCACCACGCCAAACCAGAAAGCCAGTGGCCACGCAGCCATGTCCTTACCACTTGCTTGTACCGCAGATATGTGGCTGATAGCCCCAATAGAAGAACCAAAAAACCTGTTCGCCAACAAGAAATAACATGAAATCAATGACGTTTATATAGTGATTACCTTTAAAAAAATCACGCCATATCCACGAAGTGAAGGATGATGAGTGGGCGAAGCTCGATCGTTTTCATCCATGGCAGAAAGGGAATGTGTGGTCTGGAACGCGCTTACACTTCATCGTCATCAGCGTCATCCTCATCGTTATCACGTGTAGGTGGGTACATTCCACTATACTGGAACGCGCTTATACTTCATCGTTATCACGTGTAGTGGGTACATTCCACTATACTGCGTCATCGTCATCTTTATCACGTGTAGTGGGTACATTCCACTATACTGGAACGCGATTATACTTCATCGTTATCACGTGTAGTGGGTACATTCCACTATACTGGAACGCGCTTATACTTCATCGTTATCGCGTGTAGTGGGTACATTCCACTATACTGCGTCATCGTCATCTTTATCTCGTGCAGTGGGTACATTCCCCTATACGTGGCTATCTACCTACCTACTACTACTACGACAACTACAGAGGAGGGACAGACTCACACCCTTAGGAGCTTCGCCCCTAAAGAGCCGTAGAAGCTACCTCCAAACATAATTGTCACAAACTTTCGCAACTGCGTTGTCGGATCAGTGCTCCCTTGGTATGATTCAATAAAATAGTAACGTATTTTCAACGTTCAAGCAAAACATCAGCGCTAAACAAGTGTGGCAAATTATTATAACCTGTCCCAGTGACGTGCTATAACACATTCACCGATGGCTCGCTTGATGGCTGTAGAGGGTGAAACTCCGAACTTTCCTAAAGAATACCAAATGCTCAGTCTTTCGGATAGAAGCGGCTACAACGTACGAACATTTCTACATAGCTACACAAATCAAATGTTCGAATTTTTTTTCACCCAGAAGTTCCTAGAGTGCAGCCGCACACTACTAACGTAACGCAGTCGAGAGAACAGCGTGTTCAAAATCTCTCTCTTCCAACCAGAGCATGAGCACTTGCAGACTCGAAGTTGTCGACATCACTTTTAAAGGCTACGTACTGACCTCAGCTATTTGGGCATTAACGCATACATTGTGTAATTCCACAGCAGTCCGACACTACAACTACGAAGCCAGTTTTATGTTTGTTCTGACTAATCTAGCTACATCTTCAACGTTGCAATCGCTCCCGTCCACAACGTTCGCCCCATGAAAGGCCGTTCGAGCCGAGTGGCATATAATTTTTTGCCCTGACCTGTCTGCGCGTACTCTGCCGCCACACGGACTACTTCAGTACTATTCCGAAAGGAAGCACAAGAGAAGCCAGATTCATATGGCCGTGCCCCACTGCACGAGGGTATTGCCTAAACACTGTAAGCTCAAAAGAGAGCAATTATACTCAATCAGCTCCCAAAGCAATAATAATACATACCGAAAGCTATCAGGAGGTACACCACCCCTCGTGGTATCATTGTCGGGCAGAGGTCATTCTGCCCAAGGGTAATGAATTGTTTTAGTGACACAAGGGCATTGGCACTTTTTCCGCACGTGACGTCCTTGGCATCCTGAACCTATGAAAGGTAAGCGAGAGACGAGAACCGCATCAGAAAACTAGTGCATCAATCAGACAATAGAGTATTTCGCTCCAAAGATCGTAGGCTGCAAGCGCACATCACTTCCCCGTATTTTAACCCGAACCCGTTAATGAGGCCGCGTCGCAAAAACGTCGTTGTCAGCGTCGGCTGCGGTGATGTTCCCACACCACCGCAGCCGCCACCTGCACATCACCTCGCCGTATTTTAACGCGTAAAGCGTTAATGAATCCATGTCGCAGAGAACGCGTTGTCAGATTGGGCAGCATTCTGCGTTATCAAAAAAATTCTGCTGGATGCAAGGAATAAAACGTAGACTTCCAGCCGGTATCGAAATGAAGCATTCTGCATGGCAGTCAAGAATTCTCCTACACAGCCACGCCAGCGCTTGTGACTTCTATGGAAAAATAACCTCTACAGCAGTTGTCTCTGGCGAAGGGTCCGTTTGACGGACTCTATATTGCGTGGAAGAGGGATAAAATTGCACCAGGAGTCACAGCATATGAATCGCAGAACGAGTGGGTAGTTTGAAGCTGTTTCATCAGTACTGGGTTGTCTTAGTTAAAAAAATGACCGTAATAAAATGTTATAATTGATTACATCGACGTAATATTTAGCATGACATGTTATCTACACACTGCCATGCCTCTGGTGTGGGGCCCAAATCAATGGCATAAATGATCTGTCAATGTAGTAATTTGTGTGCTGCCGATAAACAAGGTTAACCAGCGGTCAGTTAGTTCAGTTAATGATTAATAAATTTATTTCTTTTACCCTCAGGGTTTGCACATTACAGAGGGGAGTGGCATGTTACTTATCGAAAATGGGAAACAACACCTCATATAAAAAATTAAAGAGTGAAACTTGAACAATGCACAGAATTATACAAAATAGATTACATATCAAATACGTCAACAAAAAGAATGTAGCGGTAGTGATAATACAGGTAATACATGTTCAAGAACCAAAGCTAAGAACAACAACAAGAGGAAGCCAAACAACAAAGAAATGAGAACATGACATATATAACACAAAGCAGAATCGAACAGCACCAAATATATTTTGGAAAAACAAGCTTAAAACGTAATTTGTCGGTGATAGCGATAGCTGATTGTGGGCGTAGAGTCCACTGGGATGTGGTTCTTGGAATGAAGGCATGCGAATAGGTTAGGGTTCTGCAGCGAGGAACATGAACTATTAATAGGTGGTCAATTCTGGGTCATATGAATGAGGGGGGGTTTAACAAACTGTTCACGAACGTTATTGTTGTGATAATAAAGTTTATGAAAGAGACTGAGCCGGGCGAATGGCGAGTTCAAGAAGGTTGAGCTGGGACTTCATTAGGGTAACACTGGCCGTGCGGTTATAAATGGATAAAATAAAGCAAACTGAACGATTCTGGACTGCTTCTAGTTCATGTGTTAGTTTAGTGCTACCAGAACCCCAGCCGGACGATGTGTATTCAAGTGATGGACGAATGTATGTAGTGTAAAGGAGCTTCTTAAGGGATGAGGGTGCCATGTAGAAGTTTCTTCGAAAATACCCTCGTGAACGGTTAGCCTTGGCGGTGATGTACTCCACATGATGGTTCCATGACAGGTTATTGGAAATATGAACACCTAGATATTTGAAAGATGAAACAGCCTCGAGGCCGGTATCGTTAAGGTGATATTGTGGACATAGAAGTGAGGTGCTGCACACACTCATTGCTTTACATTTTGAAATGTTTAGTTCCATGTTCCATAAATGACACCAGGTAAATATGTTATTTAAATCCTTCTGGAGCGAGGTAACATCGTCTTGGTTAGTTATTTTCCGAGAAAAACACAGTCATCTGCGAATAGGCATACCTTTGATGAGACGTTAGTTGGCAAGTCGTTCATGAAAATTATGAACAGTAAGGGTCCCAACACCGAACCTCGCGGAACACCCGAGACCACCGGCTGGACGGGGGGAACCAACATTGCTAGCAGAAACAAACTGTGTTCGGTTAGAAAGAAAGGCTCGAATCCAGTTTAAGCACGCTAGCATTTAGACTTAAATGTTTCAGCTTAAGAAGTAGTAACTGATGACTGACCTTATCGAAAGCCTTAGAATAATCGAAAAAAATACCGTCAATCTTAAATGCAGAATCTAGTAGGACATGCAGGTCATTAGTGAAGACTAAGAGCTGCGTTTCACAAGAAAAATGTTTTGCGGAAACCAACGTTGGGAGGGTGTGAAACTCGAGTTGGTTAGACTCGAGAAAGTTAACAAGGTGAGTGAATATGATATGCTCAAGTATTTTGCACGGGACAGATGTGAGTGAAATCGGACGGAAGTTTGATGGATTGTGTGTTAACCCTGACTTGTGAACTGGCACTTATCTTACCGACCAGCCAGTCTTCCGGAAGGCTAGAATGCTGCAGAGCCAGTGAAAAAATGCATCACAGGATAATAGAGGAGCATTCAACACTGTTTTTCAAGAATTTAGCATTGATACCATCAACTCCACATGACGATGAGTTTTTAAGTTTTTTTGATGACCGCACAAAGACCTTCCGAGGTGACGAACATAGCGTCCATGAGTAGGTAATGGGGTAACGCCAAGATGATTTGGTTACTTGATGGTCACCTGGTGAGAGAAAGTTTTTATGAATTTGTCATTTAGTACAGATGCGCATTCTACATCGGGCACGGGACGCCCTTCAGCCGTTAGCAAGCTATACTGTGGCGCTCGCTGCCACGCACGAAATTCCAAAACGGTCTAGGGTTATTTTTTAGCATAACCAGTAGAGTGTGACTAAAAAAGGAAAAACTTAGCTCGTTTCATTTAAGATAAATAGATTGCGGTAGCAGATTTGTAAATTGACCAATGTTTATCAGACGGGGAGTTGACAGCAGCACGATAAAACCTTTTCTTACGGTTTTAAAGACGGTTTACGTATCTGTTTTACATTGGAGCACCTGTATTGCAAAAAGCTTTTTTTATGCGGATATGTTTAACGGTTAACTTGGAAACTCTAGCTTTAAATAAATCCCAGTTGCTCTGCAGCAATCTTTCAAGGTAGTTGGGTAAAAACTCATCTAAGAAGGTGCCTAAAACATTGTTAATCGAGTCAAAGTCAGCCTTTTTGTGAATCGCGTATTGTTTTAAGCTGCCTTACGCATGCGTGAGAATGGCAGTAAGATATTTGCTTGAACAATATTGTGATCGCTAATACCAGGTGCATTGGACACGGAAGATAAGATCAAGAATGGATGATAATAATGGTCAAAATAAGATCAAGAACTGGATGATGCAGTAGTGGTAACACGTGTAGGAAAATTAACAAGCCACGTCAGACCAAAATCGGTACAGATGCGAATAAAATGCTCCGCTTCAGCTGAGTTACGCAATGCATATGAATAAGAATTTGACCACACAATGTGGTGGGTAACGATGGCTTGTGTTGATTTCCTCTCGCTAATTTTATTTAAATAGTACTTAATGATGACACGCGTTTTCGGAGGTCATTTAGGAAAAAAATCTTCAATCGTCTTAGGACTGACTTCACTATATTCACTAAATAAATGCACTCACCACATTTTCGTGTGAACGTATCCACTGTCTGAAGCTGTAGTCCGAGCAGTCGCAGCTGTAATGGTTGCCAGACAGCCAGACGGACGTAAGGTTTAGCTGCTTGACCAGCATGAACGGCAACCGCTTAATCCTGTTGCCGCGCAAGTCGAGGGTATTTACTGTTTCTGGTATAGAGGTCACGTTGACAATCAACAGAACATTGTCTTTCAGTGACAGTATTTGCAAATGTGGCGCCGCTTTTTTGATTGTGTCATCCAGGCGACGCAGTTGATTTCCGCTCAGATCCAGTCGCGTCGTACCTTCCGGCAAGACATTGGGAATCCTGCCCATGGTAGCTGATGAACAGTTCACACTGATTTCTCGTCGTCTGAGTGATCCTGCATGACAATCACACTGACATCCAGGCTCGCACTCATATTCCCACCTGAAGAACTCTTCTTGCGCCAAATCGCGCAAATATTTCCCTTTAAGCCGCAACGGCTCCTCGCACGTCGCGATTCCTCTGGTTTGAATGTCACTGTCCTCTTCCATAAGCCATGCCAGTCTGCAGTCGCAGATCAAAGGATTATCTACAGGAAAAGAAACACAAAAATGGAAGAAGTAGTCAGGCTCTCAATACTAAGGTGTTTCAACAGTTAGGCGTTCGTTTTGTGGGTGTGTGCGGCTGCGTTTTTTTTCTCTCTCTTTCAACCCCCTATTCCCCAACCCCAGTGCAGGGTAGCATACCAGATACTACCTTCTGGTTAACCTCCCTGCCTTCCTCTTCTCTTTATCTCTCTTTCTAGGCGTTCGTCTTAAGCAAATGACACGTGCTTATGAACTTATCTGCAGAAACTTGTAAACCAAGTATTTTCGACCTTTTTTAACGCCTAAAAAAGCTAGGCCTGTGGGCCAACTACTGGGTTTTCTTCTGGCGGGACCGGACATCATATTGTTGAGGCAACCCATTTATTTGCAAAAAGTTGTAAAGTTTGTCATTTCGAGTGTTACGCTCCGGCAGCATGTTTTCACCCCAGGACAGCGCTAATTGATTACACTGGCAGTTACTAGTTTGTTGCCAAGTGGTCCAACTTTAATGGACCCTTAAGTTAGTTAATAAGTGAGTTCACACCGATTACTTATTCTTTGAAGACTTCACTGCCGTTGATTGTTGCAGTATGTGTTCATTATTAGATAAGAAAATGGCGGCCAGAGTATTATTTCTCAATATAAAGAATTTTTATCGGCCCTATCAGGCTTCATCAAAATCTACGAAGTCACGGTGAGCTCGTCGCGAATATCAAGGCAATGCCGCCGCTAGTATTTTCTCTTAACGCGAATGTGTTTAAAAAAATTGCCCAGAAGGCTTATTTAAGGGAAGTGACGTCAGTAAAGAAGCAAAACAGGTGTGTCGCAAAGAATAGTAGTCAGACAAAAATTTCCCGATCCGAGAATCAAACCTTCCACTCTGTGGCTGTCAAGCAAAGGAGACCATTGTACTGACTACTGCGCCTTCTGTTTCCATTCACAAGGTCAACCAGAAGTGGCACGTTGACACCGTGGTGATCACCAGTCGACACGGACAGCATGCGCTTTGCATTCTTGGTGATTCTTCCTTCTTGTTGCCCGAAAAGTGTTTCAACTTGAACAAGCAAGTGCGCTTTCGCTCGTTCCAAAGCTGCCCTTTTGCTCATTCACATATTGGAGTCACCTAACTTACAACCCAACTAATCAGTCGCCTAATTACTACCTAACTGAAATAAAGAATGTCACTTCACTATTTCCCACCCTGTTCTGTCCTGAATATTCAGCCTGCTGCTTTCTTTCCTTTCGGAGAATCCAGCGCTTGGCCTACCGCTCCAGTGTCATTTGCCTCCCCCCTGCTTGCTCTGCCGCTTGCCTCCATGAGCTGCCAGTTGGTGTCACACTCGGCCACATATTGCGCCTCGACTATTCCTTAATCGCCACGACCTGTTTAACTTCTCGTCTGCTTTCGTAGGCAACCCAGCCTCTTCAAGTGTTTGCCTTTTGCCGCCATCTCTTGAGCCAACTTAATTCTCTACAGACACAAATCTCCAACTGCGTTACGAATTATGACTAGCATATCTAGCCGTGCGTTCAGCACGAGCAGTTCCTCTTGTTTGGGCTCAATGCTTTCGAAGCTCGTCTCCGCGAGCATCAACATCAGCTGGCAACTGAGACATTCCAATTGTTTCTTCGGGGCTATGCCAGCCTTTCGCGCTCAAACTTACAAATAGTGGGTCTAGGAAAACTACAAGCGTCTAAGTACTCCCATGAAAGGCAGAACGTAAAATTGCAATAGAAACGTTCGCCAGCTTGCACTAGCGGCGGAAGCTTCGGACCACCAGTGGAGCTAGTGTTAGACATAGCTTCTTATAAGTTTTAACGCGAGAGCGTTAAAGAGCTCGTTTCGCAGAAATTCCGGCGTCGGCGTCGGTGTCGGCGTTGGTGTCGGCGTCGTTGGTTGTGAGCGAAAAATGATCATCTTGTCCGTGACCGAAAAATCATCATCTTGTCCGTGACCGAAAAATCGAGAAAGATGCAAATAAAATAAATAAAAAAGCCGGCAGATCCCACGCACTGTGGGAATCGATGTAATGCGAAGCAGCCAGGAAGGAGCAAATCATGCTTTACATAATTTGCATGTCATGTTTTACATGTTACGACGTGTCATTTGTGTTCGTCATACAGTCACGTCGCGATATACCAATTTTGGTGTATGTCAAGCTAGCGAACTGGACGCAAGCGCACCATGAGCGTGGCATATAAATGGCATTGTAGATGACATGCATGCCAAGATTTTCATGTTACCACCTGCCACTTATGTTCGTCATACAGTCATGTCACTCAATACCAAATTTCGTGTATCTCAAGCTAACGAAACGGCCGCGAGCGCGCCATGAGCGTGGAATGCAAGTCATGTCGCTCATGAAGTCATGATTTCCATATTACCACTTGTCATTTATGTTCGTCATACAGTCATGTCACTCAATACCAAATTTCGTGTATCTCTGACTAACGAAACGGCCGCGAGCGCGCCATGAGCGTGGCATGTAAATCATACTTTTCATGACAAGTTAGTCATGATTTTCATGATGACCAGCCATTTATGTTCGTCATACAGTCATGTCACTCAATACCAAATTTGGTGTATATCAAGCGAAACGGCCGCGAGCGCGCCATAGCGTGGAAAGCAAGTCATGTCGCTCATGACATGTCATGATTTCCATATTACCATTTCTCATTTATGTTCGTCATACAATCATTTCACTCAATACCAGATTTGGTGTATATCAAGCTAACCAAACGGCCGCGAGCGCGCTATGAGCGTGGAATGCAAGTCATGTCGCTCATGAAGTCATGATTTTCATATTACCACTTGTCATTTATGTTCGTCATACAGTAATGTCACTCAATCCCAAATTTGGTGTATATCAAGCTAACGAAACGGCCGCGAGCGCGCCATGAACATGGCATGTAAATCATTCTTTTCATGACAAGTTAGTCATGATTTTCATGATATGACCAGCTATTTATGTTCGTCATACAGTCATGTTATGTCATAAAAAATTTGGTATAAATCCCATTAACGATACGGCCAGGAGAGCACAAAGTCGTAGGCGGCTAGATAGATAGATAGATAGATAGCTAGATAGATACGCTCAAACTCGCCGAAGTTCGCTAAGAAATGCTTCGCATTTAATAAAAATTTTTGGGTCCGAGTGAGGATCGAAACCGGGTCGTCTGCGTGGCAAGCAGGTGTTCTACCACACAGCCATGCCTCTGGTTGGAAATACTGTGAAAATAACTTCCTCTGCTTGGAAATGCAGTGAAAATAACTTCTATGCTTCGCAAACGCAAGCGTCCTTTATATAGGCGTCGCAATATAACATGTAATATCCCAGGAATATTGCGTGGTACAAGCGTACATTGCCATCGGGCGTCAGAATATGTGACTATCATAGCGATTTCATCGTTTAAAGCCAGCCACCCATTACAAACGGCACACACCTTGCTGCGCGTATTCCCTTAACACCACGTAGTTGGGTGCATTGCAAGTTCGAAAACATTTCCCACATTTGCCGCGCATAATTGCTCCTGGTTTAAAGCATACTACCCATTACATAGTATGCACTAAGTGATTGAAGTAGGCACTAGGGACGGGGTATCGCTATCGCGTCCAACTCTTAAAGGCGAAGCTTAAGGGTCCCCCCAATTTTTTTTGCTAGTGATGCCAAACTTTTGCTAGAGGTGCTACTTTTTTTGCCAGTTGTACTAAGTATGGCTAGGCTTGTTTATTTTCTTCCGGTTTCGGTCGTCTTCCCTCACTATGCACGTGTTTACACACCATCTATTGTTCACTTGCATTGTCACCAAATAAGAATAGTGATGCGTTAAGCACTGGAGAAAGGCAGCAACCTCGACCGAAGAACGTTGTAAGACTGACTGCCTTGGAGCAGAAAAGAAAGGCCAGCGGGACGCAAAACGCCATCACTTGATGTAAGCGCATACCACGAACTGTATCTGACGCTAAGCCCGCCTGCAAAATACCCCACTTAACTGGACCGATATGCTTGCGGACATGTGACAGGTGGTCAGCATAGTTTATCTACGTCCAAGGCTGCCATGCCGCTCTCTGCCCATAGTAATTCTAAAGAAGAAACTGAACCGTCCGTGTAGATGTGAATGCGTCCGCTGTGTTTTTCATGCAGGAACAGTAGTGTGGCTTGTTTTAGGGCCAAATTTGACGAATGCTTTTTCTTTTGTATTCCGGGAATGGTTGTCAGGGCTTCCAGGGGATGTAAACACCACAACGGTAACGGTGGTCTTGCTGCGGGCGTGAAATTCTCGGGAATCACCATGCGATACGAAGCAATAATGGTGCTGAACGCAGAGTGTGGCCTAGAAGTTGGAAGGGAGGCGAGGTGGTGCGATGGAATCCGGGTGGCCTGTCTTATGTGCGTTCTTAAAGCATCGACGCGAATGTATGTTGCGATAGGGTGTTCACGAGCGATGGCAACAGTCGCTGCTGAGGATGCGCATCTCGGAAGTCCAAGGCATACTCTCAGTGCTTGAGCCTGTATCGACTGGAGGATGCCTACGTTTGTTCTTCGGGCCCTGCCCAGTACAGGTAGGCTGTAGCGCATGAAGCTAGTAGGAAGTCTAGTAGCACACGTTTAGAGGCTAGCTGGTGCATTTTTTCAGAAACTGAGGATTGCGCAAAACACAGCACACGAAAGACAGAGACGACGACACCTGCGCAAAGTCGTCGACACGTGCGCAATTGTCATCGTCTCTGTCTTTTATGGTGCTGTGTTTTTTGCGCAATCCTCAGTTTATGAAAAATAGGAAGTGATACAAGAAAGGTGGGGGGGGGGGGGGGTAGTTGACTTAGTGCCGGGGCGCGACATACTGCCCCACGGGACGCATGTGGCCCGCGGACTGCAGGTTGCCGACCCCAGACGTAAGCTATCGAATTAGGTTTAATGCGTCCGCCTGTCTAACGCACCTGTGAAGGTCGGTACGCATTCCCTGCATGGTTCTCAAATATCTCGGACACACTCATATCCAAGTTCAGACTTGACAAGTTCCTTTTTCTGTAAATTTCTTCCAATGTCTTCTTACGCTCGTAATGTGCTGGCGGGTTCGGTTCATCAACGTGGTCATGAGCAAACATCACGGCTCACCGCTTTTTCGAGTAACTGAATGCGCTTTGTAGAAATGGACTGGGGACATCTTCTATAGATGGCCACATCGAGAATAGTTCCGCGGAAGTTGTGTCTTTCTCTCCTCCAGAAGTCTCAAGAGTATTGCCTGACCTGAATGCTACAGCGTCCTAGAGCCTTAAAGGGCGCCAACCCAACTCGCTGGATAGCGTATTCGTGGAGTCTTCGATGAACTGCATTGTGCATAGATAGGTGAAGTAAATAACTAATACATGGGTTAATGCACTTTTTCCTTTCGTTTTTACTCAAGTCTATAAATAGATAGAGAAGTAAAGGCAATTAAAAACTTAGAGTAACCGATAGCTGTGCTAGCAGGTAGGAATTCATGTTAAAACGACACGGCGTGAGAACATAGACACAAGAGTGAAGTCAAGAGAGTGACCAGTTATCTTTCACATAAACCATCACGCGCAACTGAGTGATCAGTACCGCCTTTTGCCCGGGTATTCAAAGATAAGTATTTTAAGTGCTGAGTACATTAGGGGCCCGGGCTCTCGTATGCTGTCATCGTATGCCGTCATCGTACGCTGTAATCGTATGCTGTCGTAGCTTGGCGTAACGTAGGCAAAACCACGAAAGGAATAGCCATCTCATTTTGAGCGCGATCGCGCAAAGGAGAAGTCTTCTTCCTCTTGTTTTTCGAGCGCCTTGATGATATTAAGTGTGGAGCACTTTAGGGGCCCGGATTGTCGTATGTTGTATGATATCGCCGCTTGGCGTAAAACAGGCAAAACCACGTATAAAAATAGAAAAAAAAAGAGGAAGCAAGCAAAAAACCTAAAGGGAGGAAGTAAAGGAAGAAAATAGGAAGAAAACTGGAAAGAGCAAGAAAGAGAAAAAAAACTAGATAAAGAGAAAGGTAGAAATCAATAGAAATAAAGAGAGAGAAAAAAAAAGACATAAAAAACAGAAACATAGGAAAAAACCGGCAGATCCCGCGCACTGTGGGAATCGATGTAATGCGAATCAGCCAGCAAGGAGCAAATCATGCTGTACATAATATGCATGTCATGATTTACATTTTAGGACCTGTCATTTATGTTCGTCATACAGTCACTTCGCCCAATACCAATTTTGGTGTATATCAAGCTAGCGAACTGGATGAGAGCGCACGATGAGCGTGGCATGTAAATGGCATTGTAGATGACATGCATGCCAAGATATTCATGTTACCATCTGCCACTTATGTTCGCTATACAGTCACATTCCGCAATTCCAATTTTTGGTGTATATCAAGCTAGCAAAACGGCCGTGAGCGCGGCATGCAAGTCATGTTGCACATTACATGTCATGATTTCCATATTACCACTTGTCATTCATGTTCGTCATATAGTTTTGTCACGCAATACCAAAATCGGTGTATATCAATCTAGCGAAACGGCCACGAGAGTGTCATGAGCGTGTATGCAAGTCATATTGTACATGACATGTCATGACTTCCATATTACCACTTGTCATTTATGCTCGTCAATCACGTCGGTCAATACCAAATTCGGTGTACATCAACCAAGCGAAACGGCCGCGAGCGTGCCATGAGCGTGGCATGCAAGTCATGTTGCACATGACATGTCATGATTTCCGTATGACCACTTGGCATTTATGTTCGTCGTACAGTCACGTCACGCAATACCAAATTTGATGTATATCAAGCTAGCGAAACGGCCACGAGAGTGTCATGAGCATGGCATGCAAGTCATGTTGTACATGACATGCAGGTCATGATTTTCATATTACCACGTGTCACTTATCTTGGTCGTGCAGAAATGTCTCATCGTACCAATTTTTGATATATCATGTCAAGAAAACGGCCTCAGGACCACTATGGCCATGGCGTGTAAATCATACTTTTCATGAACAAGTTAGTCATGATTTTCATGATATGACCAGTCATTCTGTTCGTCATACAGTCATGTTATGTCATACCAATTTTGTTATAAATCCCCTTAACGATATGGCCAGGAGAGCACGAAGTCATAGGCGGCTAGCTAGATAGATAGATAGATAGATAGATAGATAGATAGATAGATAGATAGATAGATAGATAGATAGATAGATAGATAGATACGCTCAAAGTCGCCGAAGTTCGCTAAGAAATGCTTCGCATTTAAAAGAAAAAAAAGAGCGGAGGAAAGAAAATGAAAACCGAAGAGAAACAAAGAAGGCTGCCCAGCTCTGCACTATATATACCTTCAGGATTGGCACCACTAGTGCGAAGCTCCATTTTGTGAGTTTCCGATTGTGCATGCGGAAATAACAGCGTGTAGCCGACTGGCTCGAAATCCCGATAGGCTCAACGCTTAGCGCTAGCATTGTGCACGTGCTTTCTGAAGAATAAGTCTAGAGAAGATATCGCCTGTAAGAACTGTAGTGAAAGTGAGAACAAAACTAATGTAACAGGTGTCGGATTGTTTGATTCGTCCAACGGACGAACTCTTTACAGCGAAGACGATGCAGCTCTTCAGAAAAAAAACGCCAGCCCGCATCCACAGTTTCTGCATATTTTTTACTGCGGTAACGATTGTATCGGCACTGTGTAGATATTTTCGTCGCCGCCGTCGTATTCCGTATAAAGTCCAAATCAATAACTTTTGTGCGCGCATCGTGTGCTGCACTCGGGAGTAAAAGCTCGCGAGCGCTAGCGAGGTACACGGCTGAAGCATAGATGAAACAAGCTGCCCATCTCCGTCGCACGGAGGGCGCAGGCGATAACAGGGCGCACGCGATAACATCACTCCGCGTTCGAGGCCTGCCGTCGATTGCTTATCAACCAGAAAGCAAACGCCTTGTCCGTCTTTCGCGGGGCGAAGGAGTATGAACGGACACCGGGCTAGAGGGACTGGATGGCTGGTGCCGCCCTGTGATCTTTGAGTATAAGGGCGCGGTCGCATCATCAAACGGCTCGTATACCCTTCTACTTTAGAGCTACTGATACGAAAAACTTCACGAAAACCGATTCTTTCTCGGAGGTGGCCTCATTCCCTTACACCAGCGTTTTGCAGTTTAGCGAGATCGTATGAAAATTTTTGTTTTTAATATGTGGGGCTTTACGTACCAAAATCACGATATCATTATGAGGGATGCCGTAGTGGATGGCTCCGAAAATTTCGACGATCCGGTGTTCTTTAACGTGCACTTACATTGCACAGTACACGGGCCTCTACCATTTCGCCTCTAGGGAAATGCGACCGCCACGGCTGGGATCGAACCCGCGACCTTCGGGTCAGCAGCCGAGTACCCTAGCCACTGATCCACCGAGGCGGACCCGGATGAAGAAGAGCCGCTAGCCTTAGTTCTTTATAACATTACGACATGTTGTTATCCCATTCACTACCTGGCCCTTGCGGAGAAACTGCTTTGCTTTTTTTTTTCAAAGGACAAATTTTTTTTCAAGGGAAAAAAAGCCCCCACCTCCCCGAAGGGAATCGTGAGGAAATGCGAATGCATTTCGCGCGCGCTTCACTCCATTTATATATGGTGGTTGTGGTTTGAAGAAGGAAAAAGGCGCCTAATTTCTGCAGCCCGGTCGGGAGCACGGCGCAGCGCCTTTTTTTTTTTTTGCTTTTTCTTGTTTTTTTTAATTTTTTTTGTTTATTTTTTAAATTTTTTTTCATATATAGCTCCGCCGAGCTCCGCCGCAGACCGCTTTTAGTTAACGCGCACGCTGCGAATTTTTATTGTTCAACAACGCACAGGAGAAATCTCCCACCGGCACCACCTTGGAGGTCAAGATTGATTGCCATATATACGGGGTGGCCAGTGAACGGTTGTGCAGCGCGAGCAGTCGGTTTTTTCAACCAAGAAACTCGCTAGCAGACGCTGCCTGTGTCGGCGTCGCCAGGCGAGAGAGGGAGAGGGGGAGCGTAGGAGAGGAGAGAGAGGTGGGGTGCGCATGCGCAGTGGGAGTGTGGACGCTGCGGGCAGAGATGCCTAGAGAAGAGAGGGGGGAGCGTAGGTAGGAGAGAAGAAGAGAGGTGGGACGCGCATGCGCAGTGGGAGTGTGGACGGCGCGGGCAGGGATGCCCCTAGAGGAGAGAGGGGGGAGCGTAGGAGGGGGAGAGAGGAGGGAGGCGCATGCGCAGTGAGGGTGTGGTTGCCGCGGGGAGGGATGCCTAGGGGAGAGAGAGGGAGAGAGGAGGTTTTTATCTATTTTTTTTGAAAGGGTTTGCGCATGCGCAGTAAGGGCGGTCACGCCGTACACCACCACCACCGGATTAAGCTTCGCCATAAGATGCTTCACATCTAACACCTGCCGGCGCGCACACCTCCTCAACCTATCCTCCTCCTCCTCCTCCGCGGACAACGCCAACGCCGCACAACGCCAACGCCGGATGCCTGACATAGCCCGACTATGAAATGCATTCGCATTTAAATTTCTCGCCCCTCACCAAGTCTTGAATAGCGAATCTACCCCCCCCCCCCCCCTCCCACTACGCGTGCCACGCCGCCGCCGGTACGATGAACCCCGCGCCGGTTTCGCGCCGCCGCCGGAGGTGGAAACACCGGCGCGCCGCCGCCGGTGATTTTGAGACCGGCGCACAGCTCTAGCTCAATATATGTGAGTTCGCACCTGATATAAACGATGACCTTGCTGTTGTCATTGCAGGTAGCAGACTTGAAAGCTTCGTATTTAGATAACCGTATCGCATTGTGAAGGCGTGGTTCACAGATGACGATAATCGGAAACTGATGCTTGAATACAAATGGCCGAATATCCGAAATGCGGGGTTTAAGGCCTCGGGCATTCCATTGGAAAATTGATGCCTCTTTGACTTGTTTACGGAAGGGCTGCCGAGGAAGAGCCATGGTGCTTCTCCAGACTTGTCAGCACCGGGTTTAGAGCATCCAATATTTTAAGTGCGCTGTGAGCAGCCGGAGTCTGAATATTATTTAGGAGTACTCGGATGGTGTCCATGAGCATTTTCACCATGGCTATTACTTCCTTATCGTGACTGTCACCACCTACTCGCTCGGAAGTAACCTTCAACGAGCGATGCTGCGGCTCTGCTGGCGGATTTATCGACGGCAGGGCTGGCCACGTGTCAGGTGGGTCGAAGATTCTCGTGTCTTTCTGAGGGTGCTTGTTGCTGGCACTTATTAGCGCTTGTGGTGGTGGGTGCGCGGTATGCGGTAGCTGTGCATCCCTGGCCTCGGCTGCAGGTTTCCTAGAAGTTCTCCTGCGACGAGAACGCCGACGTCTCACTTTTGCAGCAGCCTCCCGGTGGGTGGAACCATCTCTGACCATCTGCCGCAGCACTTGCATCTCCTTCTTCATATTTGGGCACTCCTTTGAGGACGCATCGTGAGGGCCATGGCAATTGCCGCACTTGGGATGTTCTGCCTGACAGTCTTCTGTGCTGTGCGACTCTGAGCATCGGGAGCACACAGCCGAGTTCGTGCAAACAGCGCTGACGTGTCCCATCTTACAGCAGTTCCGACACTGAAGAGGTCTTGGTACGAACGGCCGTACTGCGTGTCGGAAATGACCAACTCTTACTTGGGATGGAAGACTGTCACCCTTGAAAATGAGTTTCACACATCGTGAATTCCCAAGACGACGGGCCTGCAGGATGATAATACCTTCCGTCACCGGCTTGATCAGAATGGGAAAGTCATTGTCATTGATAGAAGTGTCGACGTCGTAAATGACACCTGCCGTAGAGTCCTTGCCGTCTGGTATGTAAGAACGTACGTTGACGTTCCCCAGTACATTGACTTTGCTCAATACATCCAGAGCAGTGCGTTGCGTAACGTCTATCGCCAGAACGTTCTTGCGACCATTGATTCTCACGTCTGTTATTTGTCCCGGAACGAGCGCCTCAAGAGACACAGACGTGGCTTGACGATTAAGTCGGTTCATGCTTTCAGCAGCATTCAGCGGGACAAACAAAATAGTGTGAACCGGTGACTCTTGCGTATCCATCGTAGTCTTACTTTTTGAAGGAGATGTCGTAAGTAGTCTCCTCTTCGCTTTACGCCTTGTCACGGGCACAAAGTCACTTTCATCCGAGCTGTCGTCACTGGCCGTAGAGTATATCAGCGTGTCCTCACTGTCGGCGTCGCTCGGGTGGCCGGAGCGCTTTCTTGGAGCGGCCACAGATGACGTGGAAGGTATGGACGGAGGCCCAGGTGATTCTACATCCATGTCCACAGTCACAAGAGCGGCGTCTTCCACAAACACCAAAGAAAAACTGGAAAATCGCAGAGACTGAAACCAGCGTTCCACACAGGAAGCACTTCGTCTTCCTCCCACCGTCTGCACAAGACGGCTACAAATGTTAAGGCGGGAAGACAAAAAGCTTGATTATGTGTGTAGAAATTGGTATACCAGGCATTGCAATCTATTTGTGTGTTCAACGGTACGCTTGTGCGCATGCGGTTACGAATTTGTGTCTGCATATACTTGAATATTGTGCGTAATAAAGTTTAGTTGAAGTCTAGCGTAGTCCCGTGTTTCTTCTCGCGCCCGTCTGTTATTTCACTAGTAGCGATGATATGCACGGTATATGCAATAAAAGAGAATAAAGAAGACACGTAACTGCGAATGATTACACCAGCCCTGTCGGTGATTTCCACCGCAAAGTCACTTCTTTGAAGCACTCCCACTTGATTTCCTGCAAGGTTCAAAGACTGCAGGCCGGTGGCACCGATGAAAGCACGTTGCACGTCGGTGATGTTGTTCTCTTCCAGGCGAATGGCCGACAGGCCTGGATTGCTTCCGAACTCTCCAGCTTCTAACTTCAATATCGTGTTATAGGACGCATCAAGGTAATGCAACTTAGGCAGACTGCTGACAGAACCGTTCAACGAAATCATTTCGTTTCTGGGCAGACGCAGATCCCTTAATGTCAAAAGGCCCTTGAAGGCGTTCCTTCCCACCCAGCCGATGTGGTTTGAAGTTAAGTCGATATGTATCAGTCTAACGTTGTCCTGAAAAGTTCCATCATGAATGCTATTAATTACATTGTTCTTTAAGTAGAGCTGGCGGAGCTCACTCAGGCCTCTAAAGGCGACGCGGATGTTTACAATGCGGTTAAAAGACAAGTTTATGACCTGAATCCATCGCGTCGTATTGAATAATCTTGAAACTGCGGTGAACTTGTTCATCGAAAGGTCTATGGATTCCAAAATCGAATGATGCGCAAAATACGAATCGCTTAAGCTGGCAATGCTGTTATTTCTTAGGTCAATGGTGGTCAGCTCTTCGAGTTGTTGAAAAGCTCCAGGCGTTATATTTGTCAGCATGTTGTCTCGAAAGATGAGCCGTCGAATCTGACCATTCCTGTATGGAAACTTGGTAATCAGCCTTAAGCAATTCTGCTCCAGCAAGAGTTCCTTCAAGTATTTCAAATGGGGCAACGTGAATCTGGCTAGGCTTTCCACTTCGCAAATCCTGTTCTTGCTGAGATCAAGAACCTGAAATAAGAAGGCAGGGTGGGCTCGTTAGAATAAAAGTGAGCTCACCTCCAGCTCTTGAAAATGTCGGCATCAAAAGTGAAACGCATTTTTTGATTAATTTTCCAAACACTGTGCACCCATGTGGCGGCTGCAACACATTATATCTTGCCGCCTTTACTCGATTTTAACGTGACCACGATAGTAACGCTAGGAATGACTTTTCAATACGTCCGCGAAAAAAAACTAGATTTTCCGTATTCGATTGTCTCACGACGATCGACTTTAGCTGGCAAAAATCGGTAAAAAAGTACTTGGCGTTACATTCGAATAAATACGGTAGCATACTTCCATTCTTAGTAAGCTGCTCCACAGCGTGACATCCTAGCCTACCTTGCTCCGGTTTTACAGCAGGGAACTTTGCCATTACTTCAGACTACCCTCTCATAAAGATGTATCTATTACATGATTGGATTCAGCCTGTCGCTGGCACTGAAGCGCAAGCAAAAAAAAATTAATGGTACTAGTGGCCCCAAACCTGAATAAAGTGGGCAGCTCGGCGGCGTTCTTTGTTTCGCTTCATTTCTCTCTTTCGCTCTCTATCTGTTTCTTTTTTTTCTTCTGTCCATTGTTTCGTTCCACTTTGTTTTTGGCGTATTCCCATTTCTTTCTTTCTCTCTCTACACTTTGTTTTTTTCTGTTCGCTGCTTCTATATGTCTTTCTCTTTCTTACTCTCTGTATTTCTCTCTACCTTTCTTTCTCTGCTATGCTTTACTTTTTTCCATCATCATTTCCTTCCTCCTGACCCTTACATCTCCCCCCCAACACTCACTTCCATTTCCCACACCTAGGTATATTATTATATAAAAGGCTATGCTATGCTGTGCTAGCGTGCCTAGATAGCTGATTGGTTACGATGCTCGCCTACGGATCGTGGTTACGAGGTTTCAAATAACTCCTCGTCCAGACATTTGTTTCGCCATGAATATCTCTCTTCCTTTCTACCTCTATCTTTCTATCTATTTCCTCTCTCAGCCATCATAGTTATTCCACTCCAGATTAATTGGCGCACGCGTTCTCGGAGCGAAGCAGAAGATCAAGAAGATTTGCGTCGTACCCGCTCACTGTCCTCAAGGCAACACGCGCACCTGCCTATGATAATGATTAAACATGCCTGCTCGACTTGTAATGAGCGGTCTGTAAACCACCCCCTCATTGCACAATTCACGTGGTGTTACGCCGGGTGCAGTTCTAAGCTTCTTCCACGCAATCTTGCATGTGTTAACGCGATTACTCGCACTATATAACACCCTATAATGTTGCCGTTCAGCAAATGGTTTTTGTCCCCCCCCCCCCCCACCAAAAAACTATCATCACCGTAAACGTGTATGCGCCACAGAAATTCGGTAAATCCCCCCTTCACACCACTGGTTCACTAAAAATGAAGAAGGTAACAGTTAGCTTAACAAGCAGGTATGTGCCACAGAAATTTGTGCAGCCTATCATAAAACTGTCGTCATCATAAACGGGTATGTGCCGCAGGAGTTGGCAGATCCCCCCGACACACAACTTCCTTTATGAAGTACTAACAGCGCAATATTCACACAGGGACAAACAAAGAAGCAACACAGACAAGCGCTGACTTTCAACTGAACTTTTATTGAACACGCAAGGAAAATATATACGGAAAATTTTTTTAAAAAACAAGCATGACAAGATGAAGCCGCCCATATAGTGCAAGAAGGTTCATCATGCATCAGTACGGCATCTGTCTGTTTGTTGACGAAAGAGTTATCATTTTTGGAAGACCACGTGTGATCATCCCATGTAATCTTGTCATGCTTGTTTTTAGATTTAGGTGACGTTAAGAAACCTCAGGTGGTCAAAATTTCCGGAGCCCTCCATTACGGTGTCTCTCATAATCATACCGTGGTTCTGGGACGTTAAACCCCAGATATTATTAACGCGATAGCGTTAAAGAGCTCGTTTCGCAGAAATTCCGGCGTCGGCTTCGGTGTCGGCGTCGGCGTCGTTGGTTGTGAGCGAAAAATCATCATCTTGTCCGTGACCGAAAAATCGAGAAAGATGCGAATAAAATAAATAATAAAAATTTTCGGGTCCGAGTGAGGATGGAACCCCGGTCGTCTGCGTGGCAAGCAGGTGTTTTACCACACAGCCATGCCTCTGCTTGGAAACACTGTGAAAATAACTTCCTCTGCTTGGAAATGCAGTGAAAATAACTTTCATGCTTCGCAAACGCAAGCGTCCTTTATATAGGCGTCGCAATATAACATGTAATATCCCAGGAATATTGCGTGGTACAAGCGTACATTGCCATCGGGCGTCAGAATATGTGACTATCATAACGATTTCATAGTTTAAAGCCAGCCACCCATTACAAACGGCGCAGGCCTTACTGCGCGTATTCCCTTAACACCACGTAGTGGGTGCATAGCAAGTTCGAAAACATTTCCCACATTTGCCGCGCATAATTGCTCGTGGTTTAAAGCATGCGCATTACATAGTATGCACTAAGTGATTGACGTACACACTAGGGACAGGATATCGCTATCGCTTTAAACTCTTAAAGGCGAAGATTAAGGGTCCCCCAATTTTTAGTATTAGAAACTTACTCAAGCACTTTTTTGCGAGTGTGTCATGTGTCGGTCTCCTCGTACCCTACGCTACGCAGAGACGTGGTTCCGCCGTCGTGTGTATATATATATATATATATATATATATATATATATATATATATATATATATATATATATATATATATATATATATGAGGCCTTCAAATGAAATGCTTTAATTTAAAGAACGACGCAGGAAATATTTAAGCGTGCGTTATGCCCAATTTCTTCCCGTACTACATCTTTACTGCAAGTTCTTGTTCAGCTGCCGCAATGATAAAAAAAGCTGCTGGTTCTTCGTTGATTACGAGCCAGTATTATTTTACGTGGTAACAATAACTCACCTCTAAACGACGCAGATGCTTGAAGACTCCTTCCACTGAAGAAATGCGGTTATCATGAAGCTCCACTTTTATCAGGGACATTGTTTTCCTGAAAACGTCTGGCAATAACTCGCGGATACTGTTGTGTGATAACACGAGGTAGCGGAGTTTCGGTAAGCCTGAGAGATATTGCTCGTCAATGGTCTCTATTCGGTTGCGGCTGAGGTCCAGACGCAGCAATCCTGGGAGTTCCAGCATTCCTTGTAGACGTTTGATTGCGTTCCTTCGCACCAGGAGCGACTCAAGACCCTTTGCAGCGTTCAAATCAACGGGGACACTTTGCAGTTCATTTCTATCCAGTACTAGACTCTTTAACGCTTTGATGGAACTTAACGCAGCTTTTGAGACTTCGCGAAGGCCGCATTCAACGATGCGGAATCTCGAAATCGTGTGCTTTGTGAACCAGAAAGCCGGAAGCTTGGTGATATTAATTTTCGTCAAGGAAAACGTCAGCAATTTAAGACCTTGTAGCTTTGCCATGTCCACGTGAAATTTGTCATCAGTGGCTAATGACTTGCAGTCAATGCTGAGGCCATCTACCCTTTGCAGGCAAGTACAGCGTTCAAGTACTGGGCAGGTGTAGTTTCTTCTAGGTTCGTAGTTCCTTCTCGGTTTTCTCCGTGCGTCCAGTAAGCACACCGTGAATGCGATTATGAGCACTAAGAGTAGCTTACGCATATTGTGAGGATTGCTTGCAGACCGCAGATACATTAGTCGAACTTTTTCTCTGCTCGAAAACTCTGCACGAATAATTAATAGGGCTCACCCTTCATTCGTGCCAAGCCGAAGGGGTGGGGCATGTTCTTGACACAGCTTTCACCAGCGTAGCACCGAACAGAGCACTCGTTGCGCACGTCTCGGACATGTTTTCTGGAGAGTCAATCACATCACAAATGGGCCATCTGCTTGCAGGACTAAATCTGGTGCCTTTATAAATCCGGCCGATCGCATTCGAAAAAAGTACGCCTAAGTTTTAAAATACCTCGGTCTCTGTCTGAAGACGTCAGTGTTGCAAGCGCGGCGGAGTATTCCGTGTATTTTACAGAGATCACATCGAAGCAGAGCTCAACGCCTTCAAGAACGCAGTTTTAGCAGCGCATTTGGACATTTGGGAATTCGATCAAGTTGCTTGGAGCAGAATCTTCAAGAACATCGTGGGGTGTCTTTTCTTTCCTTTGGACGGGAGCAGTTCGCTGACGCTATAGAAAACATAGCAACGTTGTCCGGAAGAGAGATGCGTCAGACCTCACTTTCGTGTGGCGGGCGCCGTCTTATTTGTCAGGCTCATATCCGTAAGAAAGGGGGGTGGAAGAGAGAACATCCTACGTGCCCCTTCTGGCGTCATTATGCAGCTTTTCTGGACACATAAAAATCAGCTTACTTCGCCGTCGCGGCACGAAACTGGCGCATTTTCAATGCAATGAGCGAGTCTTTCGCGAATAAATAAACGTGCTTGGCGAATGGGGAATAACGCACACCACAGAGTGTTCTTAGGAACCGAAATGCATGAAGCGACTCCAGCGATCGCTTTGCGGCAAACTGCGATTTTGTTCCCAGCGCAGTTAGAGGTCCTCAAATGGGTGTCTATGACAACGACGAAAATTTCGGCCGCTGTTTTGAGACAAAAATGATCACTGTGATAAAACAAGGACAGTTATCGTAATTGTCAGGAAATCATAAGTAGTCCTGACACTCAGCTTTGGATTCAAGCCATTCTCAACTTGCCGGAATTGGCGTTACATTTTTCCATAAAGCTTTCTTTATTTTTTCTTTTCTTGAAACGCCATCCTACAACTCGGGAAGGCTGTGCTTGGGAGCTAGTTGGTAAAACATATTATATAAACTTAATACACGCTTGGCAAGAGACACCAGAATAGAAACACACTGGACGAAACACAGGCTAACAACTAGTTTATTGAAATCACACAATCATCACCGCGTAACGTAGTGTACTATCGTCGCGGTTGTGAGCGTTTTTTGCGCACGGGAATTTGTGCACGGGAATTAAGGAGGCAAGATTGTGTGATTTCAAAAAATCAGTAGTCGGCGTTCGTCCTGTCTACTTCCTCTCCGGTGTCTCATTCCAAGCGCATTTTAAGTTTTCATAAGCGTCCTGGAAATGTGCATGATCTATTTATACATCCTCGCGTGTCACGAATGAAACATCGGCATTCGTATCCGGGTGTGTTGCACGTACGCGCACAGTGCGAGGAGTCACTGCGCCGTGATCGGTCAGAATCTTCGTACAGGAGCTGTCCTTTTTAAACCGCTGGCGACTCATCTCAACAGCATCCCGCATGCGGTGGCCGCCGATGGCAAAAAAAAAAAAAAAGCTTTCCGTTACGATTTATAGTCTCGCTCTAAACTTGTGCTACCTTTTTCACTTCATTTAGTTTCTAACTTTCATATTGCATTTTCTAGCCCTCGACGCATACCATGGAGTTGAAGTAGGCATTTACAATTTATGCTTCATTCTTTTAAACAACCTAATAAGAACGCGCGAATAAATGATCCGCGTATTCAAAGATCTTTTGTGTTGTTGTTCGTATATTATGCATGAAATTTATCTGTGAGTTCTCGTTGTTTTCTTAGGATCTTCTCAGGTCCCTACTATCATTCAAGGCACAGTGAATGAAGAAAGCTTAGAGAAGCCATTGTGCTTCCCGGAATTTCTTCAGTGTGGTAGCCAGCTTCATCTAATGCGGATACTCAAAAAATAGTGTGCATTCTGCCAGACATACTTTGTCATTCTTTATGTGCATCCTCTGTTATTCACTTGTTTTCATATTTATTGTTGCTTGTGAACAGAAAAAAAAATTCGGCCGATGCCAGGTCTTGTGGTAATCGGTTCCATGCGAAGCAATGAACGAGTTGTTGTCTACACTGCATTTTTTGGCTATGAGCCAAGAAAATGCAGGATAGACGAGCGTTCGGCTTTGACCCAAGCGTTGACAGCTGGATCGACGTGTTTTAAAGTGATGGCGTTAAAGAGCTCGTTTCGCAGAAATTTCGTCGTCGGCGTCGTTGGTTGTGAGCGAAAAATCATCACCCTGTCCGTGACCGAAAAATCGAGAAAGATGCAAATAAAATAAATTATAAAAATTTCCGAGTCCGAGTGCGGATCGAACCGAGGCCGTCTGCGTGGCCAGCAGGTGTTCTACCACACAGCCACGCCTCTGCTTGGAAATAGAGTGAAAATAACTTCCTCTGCTTGGAAGTGCAGTGAAAAGCCCTTTTCATTCTTCGCAAACGCAAGCATCCTTTATATAGGCGCCGCAATATAACATGTAATATCCCAGTAATATTGCGTGGTACAAGCGTACATTGCCATTGGGCGTCAGAACTTGTGACTATCACAATGACCCTCCTCCGGGCACCATCTTGAATTGCACAGAGCGCCACGCGTAGCATTAGTAGAGACTCTAGAGGGAAATCTGGGCCAAATAAGCGCCGACTACGAGAACACCGCCGTTACGCTACCATTGTCAATCAACCTATCAGTGTTTATTCAGTCAACTTAATACAAGAAATGGTTATAAAAGTATATGGACCATTAGCATGGGCGGCTATTTAGTGGTGCAATCTATTACATGAATATTTTATTACATGTCAGGAGCAGAGGGGCAGTTAGTATGATTATGAACCTATTACAAATACAATGACAGCGTAGACTCAAGGGTATATGTTATCTAATTAAGTACAATTAAATCACAATAAACACAAAATTCCTGCCATATTCTAAGCGCACAAGCAATAAAGAACATTGAAAGGCATACATTGTAAAAATACAGAAGATATGGATACTAGAAAACAATTAGCAGAATTTGTGCACAAAATTAACTGCGTTGAAGAATCGAAACAATCGAACTTACACCAGCACTGAAAAAGAAAGAAAGGCCTGCTAGGTTAGTCGTAAAGAGAAGTAAGCACGTTTATAACTTTGATTACGAACATGAATGATTTACAAAATGCATTTTACAAGTAAAATAAAGTTGTGTGAACGTTTAATTTCGAGTGGAATTGCGTTCCAGATTTTAACACTAGTGAGCTGGATTAACTGTTCACTATATATGTTCCTACAAATAGGAAGGTTAAAGTTGCCATTGCCATCATGCCTTGTGTCGCGGGTCGGTGTCGAAAACGTACTCACAGGTTTTTCTTGGATTCTCCCTTTTCCTCCTTCTTTTTCATTTCTCTTACTTTCTTTTCTGCCTCTCGTTCTATCTTTCTCTTTTTTCCCATGCTGTGTTTTACTCTCTCCCTTACTCATTTCCCTTCTTCTCACCCTCACTTCCATTTCCCCTCTCCTTGCTTTAATATACTATACAGGGCTAAGTTATGCTCTGAAGCATGCCTTGGATAGCCGCGTGGTTAAGACGCTCGCATTCGTGTCGTCAGTACAGGCGTTCGAATCTCGCCCCCCCAAAGGAATTTTTCCCATAAAATTTCTCTCCTTCTCTATCTTTCTTTCTTTCTTTTTTTCTTTCTCACTGTACTCGTTGTCTTGACCATCAGGGTTACTGCGCTGCACTGGAGAAATCGACGCATGTGTTTTGGGAGTGAAGCAAGAGATGAAGACGACGACGATCAACAAGAGGACAAAGAGTGCGCGTGGGATCTCATGATGATGATAGTTTTCTGTTCGCGATGGACAGATTACGACCGGGTTAAACAGTTCCGCTGTTGATAAGTGAAGCGCCATCTGCGGACATGGGCGGTTGAATGCAGCGGTGAGCGAAGAGCTGCTCGACGCTCGCGCATCGTGCTCAGCGAGCTTCGTCGCCTTCGCCACCACATCAATAGGGGCGCTGGAAAGATGTATTCATCTGCCGTAGATCGGGTACATAACTGTTGATCCATTCAAATGCGAATCACAATGTTGAGTAATGAAAGTGGCATGGTGTCCAATTGTGTCACAAGGTGCTTCACAATACGCTTCCATGCCCTCCTACCGCCATGGATGGATGGATGGATGCTATGAGCGTCCCCTTTATAACGGCGCGGTGACATGTCTGCCACCAGGCTCGAAAAAAAAAATAGGGAAAAAAACTTCCTTGTTTCATGTTGGCCTAATGCCTTATCTACATTGATTAAATCTATGTTATTATACAAAAAAAAATATAAATTCACGGTCCCATCTCTCTGCCTCTTAAGGCAGAATGACCTTATTTTTCCCCATTATTTATTTTTTGTTCTTTATCTCTACTTTTCTGCAACCAATACTCTAACCGTCTCTCACTTATTTCTATCGCGGACGTGTTCAGCTTTCCATTGTTGTCCCTAAAACCCAAGGCTTCATGTAGACTCGTGCCCACACGCATACCTGGGTGAATATCCGCCACATTCAATCAGTACATGTTCCATCGTTTCCTTAGTTCCCCCCACAGCATGTACATTGTTCTTCTTCGTTACTGAATCTCGCTTTATAACTACGCGTTCCTAAGGCAGCCCGACCTTGCTTCAAACAGTAAAGCGCTTCCCCTTGAATTATCATAAAACCTTTCCCTCCTTATTTCGTTTTTTCCCTTTCGGTAGTTACTGAGAGCCGGCTTCTTTTCCATCGCTGTCATCCAATAAGTCCTCTCCGCCTCTCTGACCTTCCGCTTAATGCTCCTTGTTGCCATATCGCCCGCACTGCTAGCCGTATATTTACTGGTGAGCCTCCTAGTTCTTTTTCTCCACTGCGTGTCAACGCTTTTTCCTATACAGATACCTGAAAACCTTCTCTGCCCATCTACTCTCCTTCATTTTCCTTAGCCTCTCTTCGAATCTAATTTTGCTCTGAGCTTCCCTCACTTCAAAACCTGTCCATCCCATATCACCCTTTACAGCCTCATTTGTCGTCTTCCCGTGAGCGCCCAACGCGAGGCGTCCCACCGTCCTTTGATTTACATCCATTCCTGATTGCAGTTTGCAATCCAAGCCGGGAGAAGAAGACGCCACGAGAAGGAAGAACGTACTTTTTAATGCGGCATGCTTGCCGAAAGAAGGTGTACAAAAAGAAGCGCCCACGGCGTGGTCCGCAGTCCTTTATAAAGGCACGCCGTGACCAAAGGGCGAGGGAAAACATATCAACGCACATGCGCGATAACAGATTATCGCCCGGAACAGATGAGCCAGACTTGGGCGCCGGCTGAAAAGCAGAGAACGGTGCGCAACGCAACAACCTGCAGGTCACAGTCGAGGGCGCACTATAATCGTACCAATAGGTTAAAATGAAATATTTGCTGTGTTAGGAAGGAAACTTTTTTTAAAGTCGATAGTCTTTCTTGGGATACTTAAACGGAGAAATTTTGGGTTTAGAAAAAGTTTATTTCATCATCAGACGCTACGAACGCATCGAAACAGCGTCTATACCACAAGGACAATAACATACACAAATGACAGCACAATATACATGAAACTGTCTGTCTGTTTCTCTGTTTGTCGGCACGTCACACGATTCAGCCACCCGGCCAAAGTTTAACTCCATGCCTAAAGGCCACCAAACTTGAACTGGTGTATGCGATCATACTTTCAGCGTGGTCGAATAAAAAATAAATATTACGCATATCTGAGGCACTACATCATTATCCAAGCATTACACAGTGTGTTCCTTTTATTACAAAATCTACAGATACGTAATTCTAAAGATCCTAGTGCTCAAAGAAGCGAGACGCAGTGCACAAAAAACCCCTCTGCCCATCGATTTCACTACGACGCCATGGTGCTGCCACCTGGCAGCATAAGCTGGGAGTTCCGAAGCCGATGTTTCCCGATAGCGCGACAGATGGCGTCCATATCTCACGCAGCGCCTGCTCTGTTTTTCGATGGCGTCCACATCTCGCGCAGCACCGCCTATATATAATCAATGCCAGCCAGATGCGGCCAATTCAACGTATAGTAGGCGCTGTCTGAGGCAAGGCAAAACATAGGAGTACGGCCGGCACAAGGCTATCGTCTTTCGACGACATTTGCAGCGAAGCACGCAGATACGCGGCCAATTTTTTTCTTGAAGTTCATAGACACGAAACATGAAAGCACGAAAAGTTTGTGCACTTGCCTGTAACTCCAGATAGCTTTCAAGGGTGCAATGATATTTTTCCCTACGTAGAGTAACCGCACCTCGTTTATCCATGAGATTCAGCGGCGATTTGTAAAAATAATCCCACGCAACACGTTCTATGATGGAACTTATCTCGCACTGTTGGATGACAGGACACAGTTCCGCCCTGGATAATGTGTCGATGCTGGCTCGTCAACAGAGGTGGGGCGAACTTCTGGAATCTTTGTTTATCCGTCGTGACGCATTGGTGTGGAAACACTAAACGTCACCCCAGACCGGGCGTTATATGGACGTACATGATAAGTAAACTTGTCAAAGTCCCGTCATTTGTGTCAGTGTATTTTGAAGATGCCACCGGAATCGGAGGAGAAATGCGTGCGCCATTTTGTTGCTTATGTTTTTTTTATGTTCCCTCTGAGTTCACCTTTTTCATTCATGAATTCACAAATTTTAGCTGATATTTACATTTTAGAACGAATTTATATTTAAGGTGTACCGCTGCGCTACTGCTCCGACCTCGAAAGCAATGAACATTTATATTAAAGCACTTGAACTGTGCTCAATAGATTTAAAGCGGCTGGAACACTGAAATAGACTGAAGCTGTGGGTATTTGATACCTGTGTAACCCCGTGAACTGCTGATCGCAATTAAGCCCGATCCTGATCAAATTTTTTAACAGTGATTGGCTCCCTTCTGCAGCTTGCGCAATGATAGCAATCACGGTCAAGGGATTTGATCCAAATCAGGACCGATCGCGATCAAATGTGACTGTTTGACACCGGAGTTACATTGCGGAGGATTTTCAATATTCCTTTCTATCAAGTGAACTAACGCAGAATCGAACCGCCAGCACGTGAGAGCGTTCATCCCCGTAATGAATACAATGAAATGCAAAACAGAACACATCGTCAATGATTTGTTTTTACTAAGATTATCTGGACATACACGATGTCTGGGTTGGATAGAAAAAAAGCAGATTAAGCATAGGGTCCATCTGCCCGTTGATAAACTCAGTAATTGTTACAGAACAACAGCAAAAATAGCAAGGGCAATAAAAAAACAATGAAAAATGTAGCAAGAACCATCCAAAGTACATCTTTTAAATACAGTAAAACCACTCTGATACGTTTTTGAAGGGACCGTGTGAAATAGAGGTAAAAGCCGGAAAAGGCTACAACCAAAAAACAGCAAAAACGAAAAATATTTTCTGGCAGCGAATTTTATTTCAATGCTTACGCTTGAAAAAATCGTGCAACATTGCCAGGTGCGTTCCCTTGTACCGAATCAGCCCGAGAAGTTTTTGAGCACCTGCAGTGTTATATCCATTTATTAATTCTTGTGCCACAGTGGTCAACACCTGGTAAACGATCGCTTTTGGCGATACCTTCGAGAGAATTGTCACCGGATGCGTCGGCGTCTCCGAGCGATGATATTGCTACATGCATATTGCCAGCCCCTTGAACCCATGCGCGTGTGCGCCGGACGAAGAGAAGGAAGATCTCTCTCCGCTCGGGCTCTGAGCTGAACCGGTCAGCGCTGCAACCGCTTGTGTAAATATAGCGTGTAAATAGTCTACGGACTACAGTCTACCGAGTCGTCCTTCACGTAACATATTTGGTGGAAGGTGGAACGTTCTCCGTCCTCACCACGAAGCTTCGCAGCGGCCTTACCGTCCAGTCTCCGACCATGGCTACCACTGACAACCGCCCGTCTCCGTCTACAGCTGCGGCGCCAACCACAACGTACCTTACGGTGTCCCACCCCCGCGACCCCGGTACATTTTCCGCCCAAGCTGGCCTTGACGTTGACTACTGGCTCAGCATTACGAGCGTGTTAGCCAAACTCACCGATGGGACCCCACCATGATGCTTGCCAACGTAATCTTCTACTTGGGAGGCACCCAGCGTGTCTGGTTCGAGACCCATGAGACCGAGCTCACCAGCTGGAACATTTTCAAGGAGCGACTACGCGACATCTTTGGGGACCCGTCTGGTCGCCAATTGGCAGCACGAAAGGAACTTGCCACCCGTGTCCAGTCATCGACCGAGTCGTACGTCTCGTACATTCAGGACGTACTCGCGCTGTGCCGAAAAGTGGACGAGCAAATGTCTGAGGTTGACAAGGTGGGCCACGTACTCAAAGGTATCGCGGACGACGCTTTCAATTTGCTGGTATACACGAATGTGTCGACCATCGACCTCATCATTAAGGAATGCCGCCGCTTCGAAAGGGCCAAAAGCCGCCGCGTTGAGCCTCAATTCGCTCGGCTACCGAACACGGCTGTCACGTCAACGTGTTCCGATCTCGGCGCCACACCACCCTTTGAGGAGAATGTGACGCGCATCGTTCGACGGGAGCTGGAAGCGGCAAGTCCAGCGCCCTTCCACACACCGCCCTTCGACCATGCCGCTGTCCAAGCACTCCCCACGGTTATGAAAGGGAAAATTGACAACCACCCGTTTGTAGCACGAAGCCACAAGGAAATCCGTACGGATTTCTCAGAAAGAAAAGCTTCTTAGTTGCCGAAAAATTCGTCCTGGTCCGGGGTTCGAACCCGGGACCAACGCCTTTCCGGGGCGGTCGCTCTACCAATTGAGCTAACCAGGAAGCTAGCAATTGGCAGCGCCTTTCATAACCCTTCCGCCACCTTGCGGGTTTCCGCAGAACTCATTTGCATTACTCCCCACGGTCTCTGTTATTCAGGCCGTCGTGCGGCAAGAAATTGCCAATCTCGGTTTCCCTGTCGCCTGCTCCGTCTCTCGACCCGGATACCGAACGACGCCAATGAGTGCACCCCGCAATGACTCCTATTTGCTTCCGAGATCCCGCAACCCATCGGAATGGAGAACTCCCGACGACAAACCTATCTGCCTCCGCTGCCACAGGGTGGGTCATGTCTCCCGTCACTGCCGCACCACCTGGACGCTGCCGTATTGGGGCCAATTCTCGTCGCCTTCTCGCCCATACGCTGCACCTCGCCAGTATTCGCCCAGCCGTAAGTACGCTGCCTCTGACGCACCCAAAAGCCGCCCTAATGCTCGGTCACCGTCGCGCCAACGCCGTCGTTCCCCGTCGCCTCAACCACGCCGCTATTTCTCGCCGCCCAACTACGTCTCGTCCCGGACGAAAAACTAGATCGTGCAGCTCCTGGAGGTAGTGCTGCATCATTTTCGTCTGAACCAAATCCTCCGTTGACGCTCCCTCCGAACACGAACTTAATTGAACTGCAAGTGGACGGTATTTCTCCGACGGCGTTAATTGATACTGAAGCTCAGGTGTCTATCATTAGTACGCATCTCTGCCGTCGACTTAAGAAAGTACTCACGCCTGCTACAACTAAAGCCATACGCGTCGCCGATGGCGGAACTCTTGCCGTCACGGGGATGTGTACCGCTCGAATAAGCATTGCCGTCCGCCACGTTTCCGTCCTCTTTACCGTGCTCAGCAGTTGCCCTCCCGACCTAATCTTAGGGATGGACTTCCTCTCGACGCATTCTGCCCTGATCGACTGTTCTGCCGATACTCTTCGCTTGGAACTTCCTCTTCTGCCAGATACTAGCCCCAAACTCCAGAACAGCCTCTGTACCACAGACTTTATCCGCATGCCGCCTAAAGCCCTCACATTCGTCGAATTGGCAGCGTCTTCACCGGTGCTTGACGGGGACTATGTCGTCACGCCTATTGCGGCGCGCGACATCAATGTACCACACTGCGTTGTCACCATAGCCGCTAACCGGATATTTCTCCCTGTTGTAAATTTCAGCTTCACGAAGCAAGTGCTACCCCAAGGCATCTCAGTCGCCACGCTCCGATCCTTATCAGATGACCACGTCACCATTTTTGCTGCAGACGTGTGCTCTGATGTTCCTTGTCGCCCGCTGGATACCACATGCCTCGACATGGCATGACACCTCGAACCTGAGCAATCAGCCGCTCTAAGCCGCCTTTTGGCTTCTTACGGCGACATCTTCGACGTCGATAATCGTCCACTAGGCCAGACTTCGATTGTAAAGCACCGCATAAATAACGGTGATTCTCTTCCCATTCACCGCCGACCATATCGGGTGTCTGCCGCAGAGCGTAAGGGCATTCAACACGAAGTGAAGAAGATGCTAGCCAGAGGCATTATTCAACCCTCATCGAGCGCTTGGACGTCACCCGTCGTGCTGGTTAAAAAGAAAGACGACACGTGGCGCTTCTGCGTTGATTACCCCCATCGGAATCGAATTACGAAAAAGGACGTTTACCCTTTGCCCCGAATTGACGACTGTCACGATGTTGGTAAAAGGCCCGGCGCGTTTTGTTCGAGTCAGCGGAATGGAACAGGAACGCAATACGGTGGTGTGACAAGAACACACACTTAATTTACCCCACAATGAGTATTTACACACACAGAGTAACACTGACTCAGTGTCAGCAAAGCAGAAACTAAGTTCTACGCCTGCCCAAAGCAACCATCGTCTCTCACAACGCGTAAATCAACGTCTGTGGGTAACCGATGGCCGCTTACTCTTGGCGATGTCCCGAGGCCGTCGCTCGTTGCATCTCCGTCCGTCGCTCGTTGCAAAGTGCCGACGAGGCGAGGCATGATGCTCGGCCGTGGTCCGACTTTGGCAGCACGCGGCACTAGCCGGCAGGCACTCCTGGTCCGCCCCACTCCACTCTGGGCTGTGCGTCGCTGACGGGGCAAGACGGTCGGTCGCAAGCCCGGGCTCGTTGAAGGTCGGCGGCGTACGCGCTGACCAGTCCCGGCAGCTTACTCCACCGCTGGCCCGCTGGGCTACCGGATTATGGAGACAGCTGCTCGCCGAGGCAAAAGCTCAGGCGGGCCTCCAAGCCGTGCAGCACTGGGGCAAGACCCATACTGCCCGGTCTTCGGCCGTCTCCTCCGCCGTCCTGGCCACGCGAATCTTCTCTTCTGCGCGCGCCCCACCTTCCAAGATGGCAATGTAATCAACGTCTGGGATGCGATTTTTTTTGCACCAACAGTTGTAGGCGTGAAAGAACTGAGCATGCGCAACACAAACAGCGTGACGTGTACGACCGCACGTATACTTCGAGAACTGCCCCTACAAATAACGATGAGTCCCCGCCAACGCGACCATGACAACAAACGGCAATCTCGAAGGTCGTAACTTTCGCAAGCGCTAAAAAGAAGTATAAGACCCATTGCATCAATGGACGCCATCTTTTGAAGACGAAACTCGAAGGCCATGCTTTCGTTCGCGGCACTCGAAAGTGCATTATGCGTGTTACGTGCGCCACTGATGCGGCTAATGTTACGGTAAAGCAAGGCTAACCTGCGTGAGATGTCAACATGCCAGCTTTCTTCCGTGGTCGCTCGGCCGGCTCGTAGCGCACTTCGCGACGTATCATACGGGAATGGTCCCGCAATTGCGACGTAACAGCGCGGTTCCCAATACATTAGATCCTATGGGAGCTACGCTGGGACCGGCAGAAAACGACGAAACATCCGGAAAAATGCAGCACAGGGAACGTAAAATCTCGGTTGCACTGTAATAAATTTTCATTTCATTCTCGGCTATGACAGTTAATTTTCTTCTAGAAACTGTAATTATCAATGTCCCTTGATCAATCACGTCTTTCTTCAAAGGTGAAAGAGGGAAATGAACGTCTTAAACAATCTCCAAGTCATCTAAAACACAAAGGCAAGCTGTAGAATATCCTGCATAACCTACTGTATTTTCGACGAGTTTAAGGCACTTTTTACCGCCAGGGTTCCAGTGGCTTTGGGTCATGATGTAAAAGATGGTCACGTGCGTTGAGCTCGTTATGATGTTTAGACACACTCTGCAGGTATTTTGGATGGCTTCCTGTGCTGTTTTCTTTCTGTGCGCACCAGTTTTTAAGCGTAGCAGACGACACAGCAAGCCAGAGGAAGTGCGAGAGCGCCACAATGTGCTGTACTCGCGTAAGAACATTCTTGAGATTGAAGTCACCTGGAAAACGAAACTAAAAACTGGCTCCACAGCTGCTATAATAAATTAAGCTGCTATAATAAGTTGCTGCTATAAGCTGCTATAATAAGTTGCTGCTATAAGCTGCTATAATAAATCGCTGCTATAATAAATCATAGCTGCTATAATAAATTAAGGCGTTCTGAAGAGCCTATAGTTATTGAAGTACGCCGTGTTTGAGCAATGCAGAAATTCACTATAAACTCATTGGCACTAATCTTGCGTAAGAGGAAAACTTATTAAGAGTGATTACCCTGCAAAACATTGAGAAGTTACATCGAAACTTTATGCGGACTGTAAGCAGCAATGTGATGCCGCTCTCTGCAGCGTCTCATGCGGAAGAAACGAGAGTTTCTCGTCAGAAGGCATCCGCTGGATATGATTCCTGTGACAGCCTTTTCTTACTCATATCAGGCCCGCTGTTTTGTCTGTCTCCGCCACATGGATGTGATATTTTAGGGCTCTTTTTTTCCGGAAGATGCGGCTATATTTTCTTTAGCGTCAGCTAGCGGCTTCCGCTCAGAAGGGAAGAAAAACACCCGGCGATATTCGTGGCGGTTACCCTCCAGCCATCTTATTGGTGGCTGGTAATGTCGAAATGAAGTCACCAAGCTGTGATTTCGAAAGCGTTGAACGACAGTGTCACAGCGAAGTGTGCCTCATTCTGCTTTCTGTAAGATATGCCGAGTAGTGCTTCGCCCTCGCAACACTGAAGTCTTCAGACTCCGTGGTATTTTCACACGTATGTACGGGCCCATCAGTCGCAGCAGGCAGGATTAATAGATGGACCAGGTTCACTGCGGAAGTGCGGTGGTGAATTATTGATGTCATGCGCCAGCAAACCTTTAATAGACGTCTTCATCCGGTGTTCTGTTCGGCGCTAGTCTGGTGGAACCTGTGCCAAGACCATGCTAACCTCCATCCCACCCCCCCACCCCCCTCTCTACAAGGTGGCAATGAAGGGTGAGCTCTGTTGATGGTCGCATCAGAGCAGTCGTAAGTGAAGTCCACGGCAAGAGGCAGAGAATGTCCCTGCTTTATGTGAGAGAGCCCTGCTATATGCGCAAACTACGTTTATTGCTCATAATCGCATTATTACTACCTTCATCAGAGACAGTAAGAAAGCAACTGAAAGACATCGCCTGCCCAGTCCTTCAACGTTGTGGCTGCCGACGCAGGACAGACGGCCTCAGCATCGGCTGCAAGTCATCACCTGCTGATGAAAAACTTAACGAGGACATGAAAAAGCTAGAGGGCCTTTTCATACTAAAGCTGACCTTCACAAACATCAACATCACCCAGCTGCCGGCTTTTTGGTTTAGCAACCACACGATTTCCAGTTTGCGTGTACTTGAGTGCGGCCTACGTGTAGTGTCTGAAGCTGAGTTACGACGCATCAAAAAGTTGAAGGTAATAGAACTGGACAGCAACGAACTGCAAGGGGTCCCCGGTTAGTTTGTCTGCTGCAAGCGGTATTCATTCACTCCTGGTGCGAAGGAACGCCATCAAACGTCTGGAAGGAACGCTTGACCTTCCAGAATTGCTCCGTCTGGATCTCAGCCGAAATGGAATAGAGACAATTGACGAGGAATATCTCTCAGGCTTACCGAAACTTCGCTATCTAACTTTATCCTACAATAACATACACACCTTATTGCCAAAGCTTTTTAGGAAAGTAGTGTCGCTTCAACGTCTGAAGCTGAATGATAACCGAATTTCAACAGTGGTAGGAGTCTTCAAGCCACTGCGTCGGTTAGAGGTGAGTGACTGTTTTAAATGCGAAGCATTTCTTTCCGTACTGTAAGCACTTCTGCGATTCTATCTATCTATCTATCTATCTATCTATCTATCTATATATCTAGCCGCTTACGTCTGGGTGTTCTCGTCATCGCCTCCTTAACTTGGTGTAGGCCAAAATTTGTATGGGAGGCTAACAGGTACTGACGAATATTTCTGGCTGGTCATGACGTGAATAACGTGAAAATCCTGTCGCATACGTCGTCAAACGCTTTCCTGCAGACACGTGTGGCACATACCAGCATACCACGGGCCGCGGTATGCGGGTATGCGCCACAGGTGTTGGAAAGTTTATATTTACCCAGGAACGGCGCGGAACACATTAGTAGTTGAAATGCGAGAGCGTTAAGAAAAACTGACGTCAGCATCGTTGACCCGACGAATGCAAATAATAAATATCAGGCTCCCAGCAGGAATCGAACCCAAGCATTCTGCGTGCCAGTCAAGTATTCTACCACAGAGCCATGTCATGTCTCGGAACTGCTTTTGGAAAAAGACCCTATGCAGGTGTAATGTTGGTGAAACGTCAATTGTGTTTGCAGTGTAGGCTATCTAACTTTATAAACGTTACATATGTACTCCTATGAGCCAGGCGTCGTGTCGGGTTAACGAGAGTTGTATACGTAAGCGCCATCGTGTGTTGTTGGACCGCGAAGCCCTATCCAGGGCTGCCATCCTCGCAAGCACAAGTGCTACATATCAGATTACCGCTTCTGGTGTTGGTGATACCCATGTTTCTGTTGGCATCGTTACGCAACTGCAAAGAACTGGTTCTATGAAACATATGCCACTGTTGAACATATATCTGTGAGTACAGCATTTGTACTTATCTTTAGCGTCATTTCATAACGTTTTGCTCAACAAAAAAATTGGCCGCGTATCTGCGTGCTTCGCTGCAAATGTCGTCGAAAGACGATAGTCTTAATTGTGCCGGCCATACTACTATGTTTCGCCTTGCCTCAGACAGCGCCTACTTTATGTTGAATCGACCGCATTTGGCTGGCATTGATGAAATAGAGGAGGTGCTGCGCGAGATATGGACGCCATCTAAAAACATGAGCTTGTCCTAAACCAAGGGCAACTGCCAGCGGCAGCACCTTATCGTCAGCACAGGGTGTTTTTGTGCATAGCGTCCCAGTTCGTGCAGAGCATTCGCATTTTCAGCGCAACCTAAAAAACCCTAGGGTCTTTAGAATTACATATCTATGTATTTTCTAATAAAGCAAAACACGACCTTATACTTATTAATGTTGCGCCTCAGATATGCGTAGTATTAGCTTTTTGGTCCAAAATGTTCACAAGTATGAACGCAAATACCGGTTCAAGATGGCTGGGCGTTCTGAAAGTGGTTAAACTTTGGCCGAGTGGCTGAATTGGTTGACAGACAGACAGAAAGACCGAAATTTCTGCATTGAAGTATCCCAAGAAAGACTATCGTCTTTAAAAATTACCACCCAGTCACCTTGCCTCCGCATGGTTCGCATAACATTGATTCCCATGGTACTTGGGATCTGCCAATTTCTTATTGCAATAGTAATTATATGGACACTCTTGGTGGGTTTTTGCCGTCGGCCTCTCTGTCACGTTCTATATATATATATATATATATATATATATATATATATATATATATATATATATATATATATATATATATATATATATATATATATATATATATATATATATAGCCGGATACACATCTGGTCAGGAAAATTCATGGTGGGACATAGCAAGCACCAACCAGTCGTTGAACAAACAAACAAGGCCCCGCTACGGGGACCTTGTTTACAAGGCATCTTCTTTGTGAACAAGGCCCCCGTAGCGACGCCGAAACGTCATTTCTGTTTTTGTTTCAACGATTGGTCGGGGCTTGCTATTTCCCGCCATATATATTGTACTAAAGAAGAGTGGCCTCTTCGGCATTGCCCTGCGCCTCAGTGGGATCGCCATCGGCATGAGCTCATGGTTGCTGCGCTTGGCCGAAAGCTGCTGACCACTGTCCGTAGTCTCGCATTCTGTGCCAATAAACCTTTCAGCAAGGGCAAGTAGACGCAAGAAACCGGCATAGAGTAGGGCTGGTGGTGCCGTTGGTGGAATTGGAAGAGTGGCGCGTGCGTTTTTGGACATGATGGAGGGTACAGTGAGATTCCGAACTTCCAGGGCGATCGAAACCGAGCAGGCTGTGCGACTTGCTGAGAGTTTTATCGGCAGATAATGCGGCGGGAGAAGAGGCAACTGTAGGCAGCGTTCGGCAACTGAAGGAGAGCGTGATAAGGACGATCATTGTTGTAGGATGCAAACAGACTCCGAATATGCCCTTTGTAGAATGGAAACAATCTGCAGAGGACCACAGACAGGCTCCGTTTTGTAAAAACAAAACAACGTGAATGTCGCTGTACGTTTACCGTCCTCCAATACTGGTCCCTCGTGGAGCGCTGCCTGAATATTTCCAAACTTAAAAAATTCAATGGTCACCCAAATAAACTGAATGAAGAATCGCCCCATCGTTCAAATTTAAAGGTTGAGAAGACATTGTCACTGAAAAAAAAACGTGCAGAGGAAGTCGATCCCAATTAAGGAGCATCGAGAAGCGATCATGTAAATCGACGGCTGCTGCCATAGCATCATTATCAGTGCATAGCGTGCATTCGTCTTGAAACGAATTGTCATCTCCTCAAAGAACAATTGAAACTAGTTGTTTGCAAGGGTTACTTACAAGCTCAATAATTCAACATTTGTTACTACGGATATTTCCAATATCTCAGGGCAGCTGCAGAAGCATAGGTAAAGCTTTAATAATTGTAGTGATATTTAGAGAGCCTACTAGAACTATACATTCCTATGATACAAGCAGGGGTGGGCAAAAATACTTTCAGATTGTATCCCGATACGCTACAAGATAACCAGGCAAGAAGTACAGGGTTCAAAAGTTCCCAGGCCACGCTGCCATAGGAATACATTGGATAGTGGCCTGGGAACTTTTGAACAGCTCTGTAGATGAGAGACAATACAGGATACAATAGCAATAATTCTATCCGAAGTCATACCTCCCAATCGCATATTACGATGGATACATTCGCAAGTTTGTTGTTATTGGTCCGTGTAGTCTAGCAGTGAATGCCTATGCACAAAAAATATTTCCTTGAAAATGTGTGAACTGCGACAATTTTAAGGCGAGAACGTTAAAAAGGTCGTTTCGCAGCAATTCCCGTCTCGGCGTCGTTGCTTTTGAGCGAGAAATCGGCGTTGTCCGTGAACGAATATGGGAAACAGATATCAATAGACAAATCGTAATAAATCTGCAGTTTGAGCGCGAATCGAAGCCGCGCCTTCTGAGCGACAAGCAGGTATTCTACTACGGAGCTACACCAGTGCCTGAAACTCCTTCGTAGAAAATGCTCTAAGAATGGCATGTAGTGGGAAGAATCTCTTTAAGGTATGTAATATAGCGCCAAGCGTCAAAACATGTGAAGTGCGCAACGAGCGGGTGGTTAAAGCTGCCTACCCATTTGAAAGTGTGCAGCTGCGCAGGTGCGAGCGACACTTTATGGACGCGTAGGGGCAACTTCCCCAATTTGTCAAAGGAAAGCTATGAGGTAGTGGGCACTTCACAAGTGTTCTTTGTAGTCAGTAGGCATCATAGGATAGTTTGAAACCACCAGTGTTACGCGCACAAATTTGCCTTGGTTGCCGTATGGTCGAAGGCGATGCGCATGGGGCGCAATCACGCTATCGCTTTTGAAGCGATAGCGTCATTGGGCCCCGTGATTGGGGCCCGATTGAGCTTCGCCTTCACTATTGAAGGCGAAGCTCAAGCGTCCTGCAATCTTTTATTTCAGTTGAATGAAATGTCGTTTTAGATTTCAATTGTTCTGTCCTTCTTGTTCTAAGTACGTCGCTTTAATTACGAAACAACTCATTGGGCTGCTTCACGCGTCACGATGATCTAACGTTTATAGTAGTCATTGCTACGAGAACTGTACCCCAAGATTAATTATGAACAAGATACCGAGAGCGCCTATTAAGCGGGAACGTTCTGTCCGCATGGGCTGCACTGCAACCCTCAGTATCCGCCCTTTAAACTGAAAGTTTATTTTTGGCTATTATGCACAATGATATCAATCACTGTTTTAAGCTGCAGTAGTCCGAGGTGAATGGTTTGACAGATGCTGATGATGTAGCAGTATAGACGTCAGACTCTGCCCAGGCGGCGCTGAAAAACGCCGCCACCAGCGCTCTCATCGGCGCCCTGGCCATAACTGGGTAGTGCAAAGAGAGCCGTCAGCAAGCGAATATATAGAACCACCCCTCTTTCGTTGGTGTTGAGGCGCGGTTTCCTGAAAATCAAGGACCTGGAAAACTTCTTCCGCCAATCCACTCTCGCTTCAGAAAAGTAGGAAGCTCATCAAAGCGAACTGCGGGTACAGCGCAAAAGATGTTTCAGTTATTTTGGCGTGCTGCTACTCGCAAGTGCAAGCAAGCATCGCATGACATCGAGTTCGAGGCAAGCACTCCGACGGGCGTTGTGTCACGCCTAAATGCGTTAAATTTGGGCGTACACATAATGTGAGAGCGATGAAGTACATACACGAGCAACGTATCTCACAATCAGTGGTACGAAGCTCACTTTATCAGGCACGAATGGCCCCGGCGATTTTCGCTTTTGCAGTTGCATTCTCCATCCATCTCTCGCTTCCTGTGCCTTGAACTGTTTTATTACACATCCTCGAATGTTCTGTTGAGGGTTGTATTCCGTTTGTATATACTGCAAATGGGGACACGCGCGTGTCCACTTTCTTGGTGTACAACGACAGGCAAAACCGTGGCCTCCGAGATAGCTCCGGCAATCGCGGAGACCACGGGCAAGAAAAACCTGATGGTGGTCACAACCAACTTTTAGCTATTGACTTGTATGACGCGCGTGTTAGCATTTGCTAGTTAAAGCCGGAACTTTGAGCCTTCAAAGCGTATCTGCGCGATGCTGTGTGGTGACGACCAGTTCAGATTATGGGTGGTTGCGGAGTGCGCAATGTTTATCGCGCGCGTCACCAGTCTGCATTTAACTGTTGCACGGCGCGCACCGCTGTCAGAGGCTCTGCTGAGCTTCATAGTCGAGGTTACCACGGTTCTCCGTCAAGGCTACTCAATACAATAACAGGAGACCTAAATTATCCCACATGCGACCGGCTGTGGAACGCGAGTAATTCGCTAACCCAACACGTTCGCAACGGCCCGTATCCAGGCGCTCTCGCCGTTCTGCTTTGAGCGACAGCTACGGAAATCGGTAAAACTGAAGTCCTCCGTGGCAATTCACAACGCAACAGCAGCGTCGAATGAGGCCTTTCTTCGTAGCGCGCGGAGCTGTTGCGTCTGCTCTTGTTTTCGCCGTCGTTCTGGCGAGTGATCCAAAAAGCACTTTGTGGCGGTTCGGTTGCGCGTCCGACTAGCGGAGAGACATTCGTAGCTCTTTTACAGCAAAAGCTGTTATGAGATCGCAACAAGGGTGCCGTAGTTGTCCGCCGCCGCCGCCGGTGTCCGTAACCGCTATCGCACGAAATAAGAAAAATAACTTTAAGAAAAAATGTTCAGGATGGAACGGGGTTCGAACCTGGGTCCGCTCCGTGCCAGCCCAGTGTTCTACCACTGAGCCATGCCTGTGCTCGAAAACCCGGCGCACAAAAACCCTATATGAGCATCATGTCGGGAAGTAACCGCGTTAACATGCGCAATATAACGTGGCAGAAGAGTTAAACGACAACCAGGCGTCACAGAATGCCATTTGTGTAACCAGGCGTCACACAATATGAATTGCATTACGAGGGGGGTCGTTGAATGCTTCCAACCCATTACAAAGGGCTCAGCCATAATTCTTCGTCGTCATCAGCCACCGAATCAATTATTGGAGTGGTGGGTACCTTGCAAGCGTACTTGTATTAGTAGCCCCAAGATAGATTGCAACGGGTTTTAGAAATGGTGCTCTCCCAGCTTTCGCTGTGACTGTGCTGCGCGTTCCGCGCAGGCCTGGCGGTTTTTTCCTGAGGGTTCAATGCGCAAACACACCTAATCTTTAGCTCAATCGTCGTTTCGCACTCGCCAGTTGCACCTGCTTGCACAGCAAACTGTGCAAGGGAGTCGGACTTCGCACTACCCAAAACTGCTCCGACAGGTGGCGCTACGTGTCTGCAAAACTCCAGAGTCTGACGTCCATAATGCACTTCGAGAGAAAGTGTACAAGAGAGAACTGACGTCGTTAAAAATTAGGCCAAGTTACCGAAGGTCGAGTGAACTGGGGGAAGTGACTGGGACTATGGCACAGTGAGTGCTCAGATACTTATGTCAACTTTCGGTGGTTTAGAAGTCCAGGAAAGTACTTAGATAGACCCTTTTAACACTATAAAATCACCGATGAATACTGGACTAACAAGTACACCAAATGCGAGAAAAACAACACGGTAGAACGCCACTTGTATCTCAATGTTTGCTAGAGCCACAGTATGTAATATGCTTTTTGTGAGCCAGGTATATTGTAGTATGTGATGGAAGTGTTTGGTCGTACACGAGTGAATGTGTAAACGTTTCATACAGTACTCTCTGTTTTTGTGTAACTCCACATTGGGAAAATGCAGTAGAACGAATCTGTTAGGACGAGTTAAAGAAGTACACGTTGCTGGGCTACTCGGTTCATGTTCAAGTAGAAGCCACCCCTTCCTTGTTATTTCTTCGCGCGAAAGAGCCAGAACTGTGGCTTCTACTTGTACTTGGGTTAAATAACGGGTACTTAGCTTGTCAAATCTATTTGTGTGACAACTAGTTATACGCTCTCTTCTTTCGCGACGTGGTAGATCCTTTTCTGCGAACAGTGTGCCAGCTACGCCTTTTTCGCGTGTTACGTAACTTTTTAGTGCTGAAAAACTGGCCTGGAGTCACGCGAGGCTGTTTTAAGGAGGTTGTGGACACTGTTCATTTTTGTCAAAGTGAAAAAACCGGCAGATCCCACGCACTGTGGGAATCGATGTAATGCGAAGCAGCCAGCAAGCAGCAAATCATGCTGGACATAATATGCATGTCATGATTTACATGTTAGGACCTCTCATTTTGTTTTGTAATACAGTTACGTCGCGCAATACCAATTTTGATGTACATCAAGCTAGCGAAATGGCCACAAGCGAGCCATGAGAGTGGCATGCAATGTATGTTGCACATGACATGTCAGGATTTCCATGTGACCACTTGGCATTTATGTTCGTCATACAGTCACGTACGTCACGCAACACCAAATTTGGTGTATATCAAGCTAGCGAAACGGCCGTGAGCATATCATGAGCGTGGAAGGCAAGTCATGTTGCACATGACATGTCATGATTTCCACATTACCACTTGTCATTTAGGTTCGTCATACAGTCACGTCAGGCAATACCAAATTTGGTGTATATTAAGCTAGCGAAACGGCCGTGAGCGTGTCATGAGCGTGGCATGCAAGTCATGTTGCACATGAGATGTCATTATTTCCATATTACCACTTGGCATTTACGTTCTTCATACAGCCGAGTCAGGCAATACCAAATTTGGTGTATATCAAGCTAGCGAAACGGCCGCGAGCGTGTCATGAGCGTGGCATGCAAGTCATGTTGCACATGACATGTCATGGTTTCCATATTACCATTTGGCATTTATGTTCGTCATACAGTCACGTCACGCAATACCACATTTGGCGTATATCAAGCTAGCGAAACAGCCGTCAGCGCATCATGAGCGTAGCATGTAAATCATGTTGTACATGACATGCATTTCATGATTTTCATATTACCACCTGTCATTTATGTTGGTCATGCACAAATGCCTCATCGTACCAATTTTAGGGTATATCAAGATAAGAACACGGCCTTGTGAGCACTACGGCCATTGCGTGTAAATCATGCTTTTCACGACTAATTATTCATGATTCTCATGATCTGACCAGTCAGTCATGTTCGTCATACAGTCATGTTATGCCATACCAATTTTGGTATAAATCCTATTAACGATGCGGCCAGTAGAGCACAAAGCCGTAGGCGGCAAGGTAGATAGATAGATAGATAGATAGATAGATAGATAGATAGATAGATAGATAGATAGATAGATAGATAGATAGATAGATAGATAGATAGATAGATAGATAGATAGATAGATAGATAGATAGATAGATAGACACGCGCAAACTCGGCGAAGTTCGCTAAGAAATGCTTCGCATTTAAAGTTAGAGTTGCTTTCGATGTCGATGTTTGAAGGCAATAGTTGCGATACTTAAAATTGATAAGTGGAACGAGTTACGGAAACGAGAAAAATAAGGAGGTACTACATCATGGGCAAGTTACATTACCACGCTTTGCACGTTCTAAAAATTCTTTATAAATAGAAGAGAAAAATTCTTCCCTTGTTGTATTCGTAATGACGAATCATTCGAAAATTGAGCGCACTATGATTTGAGGAAACGCTGGCCAGAAATATTCTTTGTAGGAGCAAGCTTTAACATCTCCGCGAATATCCTAGAATATTTATGCTGAACAGTGCACGTTTCTTCTTTTTTTTCCAGGCACTTGATCTGAGCAAGAACAGCATTTGCAATGTGGATAGCTTAGCAAGGGGCACGCTGCGGTACTTGAAATATTTGAAGGAGCTCACACTGCAACACAACTGCATAAGTGTGGTTACCCAGTTTTTATCCAAAAAGAGCCACTTAAAACGGCTCATCCTCAGAGATAACATCCTGGCAAATATAGCGCCTGGAGCTTTCCAGACACTCAGAGAGCTCACCACCGTTGACTTAAGCAACAATAGTATTTACAATTTAAACAGTTCATATTTCGCGCATCACTCGGCTCTTGAATCCATAGACCTTTCGATGAACAAGATAACCGCAGTTGGCAGCTTATTCAACAGAACGCAAATGACTAAGGTCATAAAACTGTCGTTTAACCACATTCTGGACATAAGCGTTGCGTTTAGGGGGCTGTCTGAACTCCGTGAGCTGTACTTGAGGAGCAATAGAGTATCTAGCATTTCGGATGGCACTTTTCAGGACAACTTTCGCGTAATACACATCGACCTTAGCTCAAACAATATCGGCTGGATAGGCAGGAACGCCTTCAAGGGCCTTTTGACATTAAAGGTCTTGCTTCTGCACCGAAACCAAATCATTTCTTTGAACGGCTCTGTGAGCAGTCTGCCTAAGTTGAAATACCTTGGCGCATCGTGCAACGCCATATTGAGATTAGAAGCTGGCGAATTCGGAAACAATGAAGCGCTGACAGCTATTTCTCTAGAAGGGAACCACATTGCCGACGTGAAATCTGCTTTCTCACCGGCGTCAGTCGTCTGCAGGCCATAAACCTCGCAGGAAATCAAGTGGAGCTCCTTCGAAGGACGGACTTCGCGCTGCAAATCATGAACAACGCATCTCTAACTATTGACAGTTACGTCTCTGTTTTCTGTTCTTTTATTGCATCGGCGAATATTGCGCGTATTGCCGCATTAAACGACGCTAACCACTATGGTCGCCGCTTCTTTACTGGTGTACAGTCCACATACCATTTCTATTGTGATCTGTGCGGTGCTCCAAATACCGTGACACCACAATACGCCGGCAATGTTTCATGAAAAGAGGCACAATCGAAAATTCATTGAACAAAGCGAAATGATACGCTTTGGTGCTCGTTAGAAAGTGTACTGGGCGCCTATGCATGAACAGGCGGCGAGGGAATTCTAATGCCACGTCAGCGATCAGCAGAATAGCCATTGCTTATTGTTTGTTTGTGTCAGATGTTTTGCCATAATTACATCAACTATATTTCTGTCAACTGTATTCAGGGAGAATGCGGGCGTCACCCAGCGGCATTATGTAATTTCTGCTAAGCATTCCCGAATTTTTACAAAAAGAATCAGGTGACGGTGTATGATGTTTAATATAAAACGATATATTTCATGAATTTATACCTATATAGAGAGAAGAAGAATATCTCTTTAATAAAAAAGGAAGAATTCTGTCGGCGTGTGTAAAGGCCTACATGCTACTCTATATAGGAGAAGTTGATTCAGGACCGAAAGGTCGTAGGAGGAGGAGGGCAGGAAAACAAAAATGAAAAAAAGGGAAAATATTATGATCTTGGTATGTGAATGTCAGAACTGAATGATTGTGATGTTAGTTGCTTTACATTTCATCAATTAAATGAAAGCGAAACACCTATCGCTCTTGATAATCGCAATCTTGAGTATCGCATGACGAACAAATGACATAAATTTCGTCACGTCACACTGACATCAGGTGCGAAACTCAGAAATGAGACGTTGGTCATCACCATCTCTTTTAATAACAAACACATGATGGCCGAATTAACGACGGTTCAGTGCTGATGGCACATGTTATCAGCGTGAACGGTTGTATTTATGAATTTATGTTTCCTCCGAAAGTAGGACCATTTCGCAACACATAACTACAAACTGTCCATGCAAATGGTATTCGCTGGTGAAAACATTTGCCGAAGCGATCCAGTCTGTCAAGTATAAAGAACAGTATTAAGTAAAAGTAAAAAAAAATAGTGTTGTGAAAAATCCCCGATGCGGCCTCAGGTATACGAAATCGCTTCGTTGATTGAGCCGTGAGTGTTCCGCCATTTGTCATGTTATAATCACTGCACTATTTTGTGGGGAGTTGCTTCTTAAATAAGATCACGTCGGAAACAAAGATGACGCTATTGTTGCTCAAGCATCTCAAGTAACAAAGAGTTGAGCAACTGGGTACAATGGCTTACGATCACTCGAAACTGCGCGCTGCTGCAAAGATATTGAAGCGAAAGGTCTCGCCTGTCTTCTCGCTTCCCTTGTTATTGTTGCGATAACAGTTACAAGTACACTGTAGGCGGGCATCTGCCGTCGCGTAGCCGTGGCCGTGACGTTTTGTATAACGTCGAAATTCATAACATCACCGCAAGCTTCCTGTGGGTTATGTGCGAGTAATAGCGCGCGACGGCTGCCGTCAATCTCTGCTCAAGCAGAGAGAAAACGCACCACCCGTCTTTCTTCGCGTGAAACGCGCGCGAAGATACGAGCCGCGGACAGGTTACTCTCTCCGGCTCCTATCTTCATGCGCCGGTAAGGAATTCATACTTCGACCTACAGCTCGTGGTTGTGCCTTTTTCATTATAGAGGAGCAGTAGACGCAGGGTTGCCGTTGGTGGCTACTTTGCGCCAAATTGGCTACTTTTCGGCTCCGTCTGGCGACAAAATTTGCAGTTGGCGCCATGGCTATTTTCTGGCTACTTTTAATGTGCTGATTTGGCGCACTAAGTAGCCATTTTTTTCTCATTTTTGCAGACGAAAACATTGTTTTTAAGCTTTTCTCTCGCTTCAGCGGATGCGTACGGTCGTTCTCCACCCACCAGTAGGCTGGTGCGCATCGAGGAACCCTTACGCGACGCTTAGCGCGTCTCCAAATACGGAGTGGCGAAGTTGCGTACATGGTGACGAACACGTGGCCAGCTCGGTGCTCAAGCTTCCCGCCATCTATTGTGATGCTACGCGCAAGTTTTACTAATAATTCTGATACGCAATGCGTGTTCTCGTGTAAACTTGGGAAAACAGACATGTGCAAGAAAATTTAGCTGGCCTGTTTATCTACAACCAGAATTTGGTCTGCAGCTTCAACGGAAATCTGTTTCAACTTTACATGTTCCTTCTGACTTGCTGGCTGGAATATTCGAATATAACTTTGTGTCTGGCAAGAACTCATATTTTCTACATAAAATATATGCACGCGTAATGAATTTATGATAATTGGTTCACTTAATTTATTTCAAACTTCTCCGTGGCTTTCTATGCTCTTACTTATTCGAAATGGTATTATGTATTGATCAATACTATAGAATCTGCTCATAATACCACTTCTGCTCCACTTGGCTACAAATTTGGCGATAATATTAAATGGCATGGCTATTTTGGCTACTTTTGGCTTGAGTTCTGGCTCCTTTTCAAGTCCACCCAACGGCAACCCTGAGTAGACGACTCATACCGCTGTACGCGTTGTGCAACCGTCGCAACGTTTACGTTGAAGCCATAGACGGCACAAACGTCACTTTCTCGCTGCAGTGACCGCGTCTCGTAAAGAAGTGAGCTCCTGGTTTTTTTTGTTTTTTCGTATAAAATTCCAATTTGTTGCTAATGCATTCATTGCTTCACCCTTGTGGCGAAACAGAGTTTTGTACACCTACAACAAACGATCGATGCGTACTTCGTGTGCAAGTTTCTGTTGATAAGTTCACAAGAACGTGATATTTGCTTGAGGAGGAAAACCCCCAGTATTGAAAGTTGTATTTCACTTTGTATTTTACCTTTTCTTTCTCTTCATTTAGACAACCCTATAACCTGCGACTGCACACTGGCTTGGCTCATAGACGAGGACAGTGCTATTCAATTGAGAGGAATGGCGACGTGTGCAAAACCGCGGTGGCTGAAAGGAAAGCCTCTGGGAATATTAGCGAAAGAAGATTTCCTCAGGTGGCAAGATGAGTGCGAACCTGGATGTCTCTGTGAATGCCACATAGGAACATTCGGAGGACGAGAAATTGGTGTGAACTGCTCGTCGGCGACTGTCGGCAGGATTCCCAAGGTATTGCCGGAAGGTACAACGCAACTAGATCTGAGCCGAAATCAACTGCGCAGCCTGGATGACACTATCACAAGAGCGGCGCCTAATCTGCAAGTACTATCACTCAAAGACAACCTGCTGTTGAGTATCAACGTGACCTCCATTCCGCAAACAGTACATACCCTCGATTTACGCAACAACAAACTCAAGCGGTTGCCGCTGCTACTGGTGACGCATCTCAACCTCACGTTCATCTGGCTGTCTCGGAACCGTTATATATGCGACTGCGCTCACTACAGCTTCAGACAATGGCTACATCTTCATGAACACGTGGTGAGTGCATTTGTATTGACTATAGTGAAGAAGTAAATAAGCAGATTCAAGATTTTACCTAGAACGCTTCAAAATCGTTAGCCAGCACTAGTCGGCAGTTAACAAATACTTGTGAGCAGTAGTGAACACCAACAAGCATTCGCAAACGCTATCTAAGCTATTGGATCGTTAGGTAGCATTATAGATTGATAGCAAGGAATTAACGGTACTGACATATTCCTTGTATTCGAATAACTTGAGGCCACAGATGGCATGCATGTTTACTCGCATGATTACAAGGCTCGTTCGATAGCATAACGTGCTAGCGCTGGCTGATTGTTTGCTGCTGTTGACTATTGTTAGCTAATGTGCCACACTCATGGCTCTAACGACATTCCTTCGTGATTGACGTTTAAACTCTTGGCTGGTGTCCCATAGTTTTCGCTCTTGGTGGCAGTGTTGGCCAATGTTAGCAAGCAGCTGGTAATGTTAGCTTACTTCCGGCTATTGGTGGCCAGCACTGTGTAACGTTCGCTAACTTTAAGCTGATGGTGGCTAGTGCTTGCTGATGTTGGCAACTACTGAAAAATAATCCCTTTGTCTGCTCTAATTTGCTTAGAACAACATTATTTCTGCCGACAATGACGGGAAACCAGGAAGCAACGAGTCGCCCGTCTCTCCTCATTCGAGGAAAAATGCGGGAAGTTTGTACTAAGTAGCGCAAAGCTTGGCAGAGCAAAACTAGTCGTTGCTGAAGTCTGCAGACTAACGGCAGTTCCTGCTATGTTGCAACTAGCTGTTGCTATGTTTTGCTATGTAGTTAGTAGCTTTTTTTACGTTGTTACTGGGTACGGTATTGTTTAAATAGGATTTGCTTGAGGATCGACTATCTTCACTGTGCGAAGCTTCGCCAGACTTCGTGCAAACTTACAGCATTTTTTTAGAAATGAATCACCGAGACAGTGTAAGTGTCAGAGCCGCTTTATTCCCAGAAGCTGGGCGACTCTGGTAGTAGACATTTACATCCAGTTCGTCGTCTTCCTCGCACCGCCCACGCGGCAACGGGAATTCATCTGGAAGATCTTCATCGCCATTGAATGGTTCCCACAACTGCACTTCTATTTGTACAGTCTGAGTTGTGAGAAGGTTGTCTTGTCAAGGAATGCTGTAATCGCAGCTTTGCTGCCAAGTTCCCACGATCGCATCCAGTGATTCGGTTCTTTCCCGAGAGCCTTCCCACTCCGGCCCAATCGGCAATAAACATCAGAGGGCCTTGTTATCGCCTCGGTAAACTGGTAGTGGCTGTCAACGTTATCCTCATTGCCGATGCAAGTGTAGCCACCGACTTGCAGCCGGCTCTTCTACGTCTCGGTAAAGGACATCAGGGAAGTGGATCTTATCAAATCTTCATGGATGACCCCTGTGACATGGCTCTAACATTCAGAAACCCCACATTCAGTAGCCCTTCAGAGATTCGGTCCGATGCAATCTCCTCCATAGCGTGTCTGCAAGCATGAGTAATCATTTCAGAACTGCGTCGCGGCAGATATTTTACGCCGAGCTAGAAGAGCTTCACTGCCTTGCTATACGATACCATACAAGGCTAGGCTAGGCACTGTCAGCGTGCCTCGATAGCCGAGTGGTTAAAACGCTCGCCTTGGGAACATGGGTACACGGGTTTGAAACGTTCCGCCTTTTGAGAAATTGTTTTCGCCAAGCTTTTATCTGTCTCTTTCTTTCCACCTCTTCGTTTCCTTCTCTCTCTTTCTCTCCACCGCCGGGCAAAACAGCGCACGTGTTCCGGGAACGAAACAGAAGATGAAGAGGATGAAGGGAAAGATGGGGACGAAGAGAGCGCGTGCCGGTTCACGACAATGATAGTTTTGGGTCACGATATTTTACGCCGAGCTAGAACAGCTTTGCTGTCAAAAATGGCTGTCTTGGATGCTGTGGATCTTTAGGCACTTACGATGGCGGGGTTGCGCGATAATTTGAAGATGCAACCAACATGTAGAAAAATGCCACTGAGTAGACGAATGTTGTGAGCATCGATTGTCCGACATTGTGGTGTAGTGTGAGTCCCCAAGATCATTATCAAATTTGGCATTTTAAGCACCGTCAGGAAAGGACATACGTTTCTTAAGAATAACCGCAGAAGAGCGCTAAGCGTAGTGCCTACTCATTGAGAAGTCGCGCTGCTGCTGTTTTTATGCGTGGAGGATGAGATTTGAGTGAGACAACTTTAAATTATGGGGGGGCTAGACCTAACGGCTATGCATGCATTGCAATACTTCGTACAGGATTCGCTCCAATTTAGGGGTTGTTTTTCGAGATTACGGATTCTTCTGTCTTTATGTTTATATAGTTCTATATCTGGTTCACAACAAAAACGGATAAGGGGTTTCCGTTAGTACCTTACGATCTTTGGAGCCAGATATATTTATTGTCTTATATGTGCATCACTTTTATATTATGGTTCTCATATTTTTCGTATGTTGGATAGGTTCGGGATGCCAAAGAAATCATGTGCGAAAAAAGTCCGAACATACTTGCGTCAGAAAAAAAGTTCATCTCCCTGGGGCAAAATGACCTCTGCCTGGCAGCGATTCCACCAGGAGTGCTGTATCTCCTGCTGGGCTTTGGTACGTAATAATTGTGCCATGTGAGCTTCTGGAATGTTTTGAACGTTTTGTGTACTTATTGGAAGTCAAGTAACATAGCTAAAATAATACGGTAGGATGGTATAGAAGATTGATTACTATTTAGGCTTCGTTGTGTATAGTCGGCTTGCAAGTGGAACGCGATTATCCCTGCCCCATCGAGTCGTTGCAAAGTTAGCTTCAATCATTCATTCATTCATTCATTCATTCATTCATTCATTCATTCATTCATTAATACTGTTAGCCTTGAGAGGGCCGTTACAGGGTGGAAGGTACAAATAGTTTTCAGGCAAAATTTGCCACAAAATTCTAGCGATACTTCGCAGGGTTTTGCGAAGAGCCGCGAAAATATACAAAAAGAAATGACAAAAGCATACTAAACAGCACAAACAAAGAGGAGGGTAAAACACATCGTGTTCAAAAGCAAAGGACAAGCGTAGGCAACATTGTGAGACTGTTGAAAGCATATATGCAGAATAAAAGGTATATGTAGCCACGGTGTCATACATGGAAAAGCCGTTTAACACTTTCTTCCAGTGACGTTAGCGAAGAACATCTGATTGTGGATTCAGGTAACCTATTCCATTCATCAACAACACGCGGGAAGTAACTGAACCTAACGCCGTCATTACCAGAAGCATGGGGGGCGCGATGTACATACTGTGGCGATGTCTGGCATGTTGCTGTGTGCTAACCTGAAAGAAAGCTGTATGGGTAAGTTGGAACTAATTGTGAAGTAATCAAAAAATTATTTTAGTCTCTCAATCTTCGTTTGAATTTCCAAACTTTCTAGACCTGCTTGCGTAGAGAGCGCCGTAGGAAAATATTGTCGACCATATTTATTAAATATGAATGTAGCACTAAGTCGTTGTACCCCTGCTATTTTATTGCAACTATGTATAAGGGTCCCATAAAATTTTGGAATACTCAACAATTAGCCTGACTAAGGTCTTGTAAGCTAGGCACTTTATATCAGAGGGACCCCGATAAAGTTTACGCCTGAGAATGTACACTGCCTTAGTAGCCTTCGAGCAGTCATGATCAATATGGGAATTCCATGGCGAATCAGGCGTAAACAATATTCCGAGATATATGTCTTTCTCTACACGCTTGAGCTTCATGTCTTCAATCCAGTAGTCATAATCCAGCGGCTTTTTCTTTCTTTTAGAGACATCAAAACTCTTTTTTTCTGGGTTTAAGGGGGGTATGGTAGGCTAAACAGGTTATCCTAGTTTCAGCTTTACATCTCCGGATCTGTACCATATTTAGTCGTGAAAATTTGCGTGCTTAATAAAAGGACAAGGGGCCTTCAGTCTGTCAAATTATGACCCTGTAGCTCGTCTTCCTTGCTTCTGGTGGAGCACCAAATTTCAGACTGGTGCACTAAATTCAGCCATTTCTCAAAAAACCAAAAAAACAGCATGGACAGTCATATGTGGTGCGCCTATTAAACATGATATTAGTATTTATCCGAACCGAAAAAAAACTGGCTCTTAATATTTATCTGACAAGAAAAAAAAATATTGTCCTCACTTGTCACGCGCCTTGAGGAAGACTTTCTAACTATATTTTTTTCTGAATTGTAACTTAAAAAAGTTTTACAAAGGTGTAGGTTCAGACTATTTGAAATGGATTAAAGGGACCCTGAAACCGTTATTTGAAGCTTTTTCAGCGTTCAGGCTAGGGCATCATCGAACCATTGGCACCATAAATTTAGCGGCACGCCGTGTACCAAGGCGGCTACGGACAATTATATCATACCCTCCTTCTCACCTCTGCCTTCCCTCCTCGCTGGCATCGCTGGCCATCGCAGAGCTTACGTGAGCACACTCGACGATTTGAGCTTCGCCCAGTGATGACCTCCGAGATTGCACGCCGACAGGTTGCGTGCAATCTCGGAGACCATAGCCCAGTGCGCCCGGCAGCACGCACGCCGTCTGGCAACAGAGACATCGCGGAGTGGTTGATATCTGCTCCGACAGGTGTCGCCACCCTACCAGCCAATTTTTCGTGCGCGCACACCGCAGCCAATCAGATCTAGCAGCCCCAGTGACGTCGTGCGCACACTGCATGTCGTACTCAGAAGGGGCGGTTGAAAACGCGTAGGGCTGAGCCGCAGTGATCTGCAGTGATTCGTAGCTTTATAGCGTTGTAATAAATTACACAGTGTACGCAGGGAGCTTAAATTAGTCTGTAATGAGCCTTAGTACTTGGTCTACTGGCCCATCTGTTTGTACAAAATCGTCAAAACCGTTTCAGGGTCCCTTTAAGGTATAATCTGAGAATGTTTTAGCGCGATCGGTCGGATAGCCCAGGAAAGGTACACCCAGTTTGGTAAACTTTAAAAAAACCGATGGTGAGAAAAACGCGCCTTCATGTTTAAGAACGTGCGCTGAACTAGCTCACAACATAGAGCAATATTTTCACTCAAAATGCATTTTGGTGGAAATATTTGAGATCAAGAAATATGAGAATGGTAGGAAGTGAATATACTCAACCGATCAAGCCATAGTTATTACTCAAAAGATGCATACATCCAAAACAATGATGGAAAAGAGTCCGCGTATCCGTTAGGTGGCGCGGTGTCAGGCGCCATTTTTGAAGGGCTTGGAGCGCTCTATCGCGCTCGCCAATACATGGTTTTGCTTCTCAGATTGTGTATTATTTTTTAGTAGTGAAACCAAAAAATCACTTTTTTGGTCGGTATACCCTACCACACCCCCTTAAGGTCATTTGCCAGTCTTCACACCAATTTCTAATTTTTGAAGGTTGCTCTTTAATTGAATTCGATCATGTTGCGTCTCAATTGTGCTATAAACAACACCATCATCCGCGAACAACCTAATCGGGATACTGAAATGGTTTGGTAGATCGTTTACGACCAATAAAAATAAAAAAGGGCCGAGTACACAATCCTGTGGAACTGCAGAATTTACTGCTACTAAACTAGACTTCCTCTCTTTATTTGAACAAACTGCTGCCGAGAAGTAAGATAACATTCAAACCATGTCGTTAGAAAACTAGTTTGAAACGTGTTATCAATTTTAAATAGCAATTTCGCATGGGGACACTTTATCAAATGCTTTCGCGAAGTCCATGAGAACCACGTCAGTTTGACTACGCCAACTTATTGCTTTGGAAAGATCATGGTCAAATTCAAGTAATTGGAACAGTAAAGGTTTGGGTCACTTGGTGATGCAAACTTGGTGAGAAATTAAGCGCAATAAACGCGACAACAAAAGGAGAGATACGCAGGACGAAGCGTTACTAACAACTGTGGGCATTTAATGAAAAACATGGCCGCAGCTAGACAATGTGCGCATGTGCACAAGGCTAATTCCGATGGCCAGCAACCAAAACAACCAACAACAGAGCCAGGTGCGAGATACACCCCCGTGATAACACTAACACGTGGAAAATGAATTCACCATAATGACCGATGGAGAAGTGGCACGTAGATACACAGTTTAATATCTAAAACCGAGAAAGAAAAACAAGATAAAAAGACTGCAAGCTAAAAAAGTCAGTTTCGCCACTGGGGCGAAGCAATGAATGCGATAGCAAGAAATTACTTTGTCACACGAAAAACGACAAGCAGCTCGATACTTGCAACGCACCGCCGCAGCACAAAGAAGGACGCTCGAAAAGGACGCATAGGTATACACAGGAAAAGCCTGAACTAACAACTGTCGCAGTTGTGAAGTGTTTGTATTTGAGCAACGCGCTGCGAGTGTCCACAATGCAGAAGCCGACGCTGTTGTTGTTGCCTCTGACATGGCTCATACCCACTCAGGAGAATTGGTCAAGGGTTGATTTTATGATTATATGACTTTTCGACGTTTTGTTTTGTTTTAACCTTCAAAGAATGGCACATACCCACTCTGGGGGGATCTGTGGCTATTATGTTTTGTGTTTGAGCATGTACAATGTAATCTTCTAACCTGGCCTTTAAAGATTTGTGGGATTAAAATTTAGATTTCGGAGGGAAAATCTCTTCATATTATATCATAAAATTCCTATTTGAGCTATTAGTTGCGATTACCTCTCTTATGTTCACATTTATAGTTTCCAGTTTCTTTTGTACAAAAATTATCTGTGGTGTGTGAAACTTTGGCCAATGAGCGAGAAAGAAGGAATCTGGGTCAGTGATAAAGACATATACAGATCTTCGTACCGGTAAGCTGTAAAATTTTAGAAATGTTTGTACCGTTAATATGCGGAAACGACACAGCAATGTTGGCAGGCGTGCTTCCTGGTAAATAACATTATTAGCTGCAAACCTAGGGAGCCCCAGACACAAGCGGAGTGCTTCTCGCTCCAAGAGAACCAATGGCTTAGTTTTATAAGCAGCACCACCTGAAAATAGGATACATCCGAATTCTAATATTGGACGCATGTACATCTTATATAACATTATCATGGGTTCCCTGCGTACACCATATTTTCGATTACTTATTCTGCGCAATAAGCCTAAAGCCCGTTGTGCCTTAGCTGCAATGTATTCTATGTGTGGGCCCCAGTTAAGTTTTTCATTATAGAAGATACCGAAATATTTGAGAGAGTCTACTTGCGGAATGGGCTCCTGTTTGTGTGCAATCGAGACTGAAATTGAACCTGCTAGTGGAAACGCCAAAAGTGCGCTCTTGCTTACGTTCAGTGACATCGAAATCGACTGTAGCCATATTTCGAACATATTCACATATATTTGCAATTTTTGTTTTAGTCCGTTAATGTCACTGTCCGCCGCAAAGAACGCAATATCATCTGCATAAATATAGGCGAAGACATCCTGACAGGTTAGTATGGAGCTCATTAATATGTTAAATAGTATTGGAGACAGAACTGCTCCTTGAGGAACTGCACGATATTGTTTAAATTTTGATGAGGAGCAGCCGTCTTTGACACTATAAAATTCTCTTGATTTTAGAAATTCTGCTATCCAGGCAGTCATATATTGAGGGAAACTTAAACTCTGTAGCCTGTTTAGTAAAATGAAATGTTCAACGCTGTCATAAGCCTTAGCAATTTCGAGTGTCACAATCGCAGCGTACTGCCTTCTCTTTTTAGCAAGCTGTATGCGACTCTCTAGGTCTGCATGTGCACACCATATGGAGCAATCAGTACGAAAGCCTATTTGATTTGGTTTTAGTATTGAATTGTCTTCCATCCAGCAGGCTACTCTGCCATGCAGAACCCTCTCTATGAGTTTCACCATGTTAGAAGTCAGAGATATAGGTCTGATATTTTCTATGTTATAACCTGATCCTTGTTTCTTTGGTATCGGAACTATCTTCGCAATTTTCCAGTCATAAGGAATCCAGGCATAGTTTAAAGAATAAGTTATAACGTTAAGGATGTCACCAGGAGATAGCTTGAATAGAATTTTAATCATAGGCACGGTAATGCCATCAGGGCCGGGAGCTGAGGGGGGGTAACTGTGTAATTACGTGGGACACTTCAGATATTGTAACTTCTTCGAAATCATTCAATGTGGTACCTTTTTTGCCATATTTTTGGTATAGTCGACGCAAATCTACTCTCCAGACCTTTAGTAATTAGATCTAGAGATTTAGCCATTTCCTCTCGCGAGAGAATGTCATAATCCAAATTTACTGGTGGCGGTAAGATTTTTCGAGTTCTCATATATCGAGACAGTGCTTTCTTATTTTCGGGTTTCGAGACGAAGTCATAATGTCTGCTGTCATACTCTTCTTTGGCTTGTGCAACGGTGCGTTTAAAACAAGCAGCAATGAATTTATAATCTGACCAATTTATGGGGGACTGGTTGTGTATGAGCTTCTTCCAAGCTGCCTGTCGTCGTCGGTGGTCTCGTGTACAAGCATCATTCCACCAAGGACTATAAGGCGCTCTCTTGGCCGATTCCACCGTAAATTGAGCTCTCTTGTATGATCTTTTAATAAATGCGCTTAACCTAATAGCTTTGGATTCGTTACTCTCTTCAGGGTGAGAAGCGAAAGCTGATTTTAGGTCATTTTTAAATTTAATATAATTTACATACACTCGGACGTGAGAATAAGGTGGAGTTGTCGGGAAGTAATCTCAAAACATATAGGAAAGTGATCACTGTTTGTGCCACAATCTAGCGCTGTCCAGGAAGAACTAGAAATGGCCGAGCTTACAAAACTTAAATCTAATATCGATCGGGACTGATTGCGAATAAATGTGGGAGTTCTAGCATTAAGGCACGATAAATTATCGTCTATTGACCACTCCCACAAGCGTTTGTCACACTGATCAGTTTTATAACCCCAACTCGTATGATGCGAGTTAAAATCCCCAACTAAAATTTTCCCCTTACACCATGATCTGACAGCCATATCCAAACGTCGTGTGTCTTGTACACCCTCAGGAAAGTATAAGTTAACTAATGAGAAAGGTAGGCAGCCTGGTAATGTGATGTCTACTGCAAGAATGTCACATTCCGGGGACATACACCTGTACGAAATTTTAGCCTTTAGACTAATTCGGTTATTAATAAAGAATGCTAAGCCTCCACCTCTAGATGGACGGCCTAGTCGAAATGATCGGTAGCTGTTTAAATGAAACGAATTATGCACGGAATGCCATGTCTCTTGCAATGCAATTATATCTGGGGCGAATTTAGAAGACAAATACACTAAGTCTGTTATTGCGGAGTGAATTGACCGGCTGTTCCAATGAAGAATTTTTATCGACCCTATGGTTTTGAAAGAAGTGATTCCGAGACTGCCTTCTTTCTTCGACTGCCTTCTGTTCTTTGAATGTTTCGGTGAGTTTGTTTTCTTTGACAACGGGGATCTAGAACGCTTTAACGATCTAGGGTCCAAGTTCATTTCGTCTGAATCCTGTGCTTTTTCATTTATGTCGACACTTTGGCTCTGGTTATCTACTCGAGAGGGTCCTGCAGGGTGAGAATTTGACGGCATGCTTTCGGGTTCTGTTGCACGTAATGGCCGCGGAAGCTCAGCACTTTTCGAAGGGATACCAATATCTTCCTGCGTTCCAAATATATGTGTCATCTGGTTGGTTAAAATTTGTGACAGGGACTCACAAATGTTTGCCGCAAGGCGGACCATAGCCTTTTCCATCGCCTTTTCGACCACTTCCGCGATGGACAGGGACAAAGACGCTTCCATTGCTGTGTTCGGACGGGCTGCTACCCCAGCATACCCTTTAGTTCTGGTCTGGATTTCAGCTATGGCCTCTCTTCGGGAGCAACGTCTACGATCCACAATGTCGAGAATTTGAATTTCTCGTGCCTTTGCTCGGCAATTGGGATTATCTGCACTGTGTGCTTCATTACAGAGGCAGCATTTCTCATCCGTGCTTTGGCAGTCACTCGAGTTGTGAGCCACACCACACGCTGTTTGATACTTCTTTTTTCTTTTAAACTGCGGCACGTGGAATGACCCCTTTGCGTCTCCTGCCACGCGGTGGCGTCTGACGCCAAGTGTGCCCGGTGTTCTATTTTTTCCTTCTACATCATGACTGGTACAGAAGGGAGCCACTTTTTCGGGCACTTCTCAAGAGCACTTTTCAATTTGAAAGAAACTGTAAAAGCGTTCCGAGATCTGCGTACCCCGAGCGGCAAATGGTGCATGTGAAAAATTGGGGGACCCTTAATCTTCGCCCTTAAGAGTTGAACGCGATAGCGATATCCTGTCCCGAGTGCCTACTTCGACCACTTTCGACCCGTAACCAAATGTGGTTACGGGTCGAAATTCATTCATGAGGTACCTCAGAACAAAGAATTACAGTACTTGGAAGTGAATCTTAGACTAACGAACAATGGTGTTTGCTGGATTTACACTCCAAGATCCGAAAAACCAGTTCTAAACTTTCAATCCGTTCATTCAAAAGTCGTGAAACGTGGCATAGCTTTTTCATTACTGTTTTCGTCCTTGTTCAAATCTTGTTTTCATAAAACCGGAGAAAGCTGCGTGAGACAAATCGAGGGTCTAAGATTGGCAGGTTCTCCGGAAAGCGCTATCAGAGTGAACGTGCAGAAGCTCCTAAAACGCATAAAAGTAGGAACGCCCACCATAGACAATTCGAAGTAGGTTGATAAAGAAAAGTTCGTTGTAATTCCGTATATGCACAAGCTCTCCCACGCGCTAAAAAATGTAGCTGCTTGGTATAAGATAAATGTTGTTTTCTCTGATCCTCAAAAAATGAATCGCATTTGTGGTATAGTTGAAGGGAAACTGGCCGAAAAAAGTTCAGTTGTGACAAAAAGAGGCTGTACTGTAAAGCACCTGTCTCCGTAAGTGCCATGCACAAGGGGAATTTTATACCAGTTTCCTTTTTCCTGTGGTCATGTCCATATAGGGCAAACTGGTCGTTGCCTGAACGCAAGGTTGTCGGAACACAAACGTTCATTGGAAAGCAACGTGTACTCGCACGTTGCCCGACCCTGTGCAGAACATGGATGTGCCCCTAATTTTCGTGACACCAAGTGTATTTTCAGGCATCAAAATCAGACTACTAGAGAAATTGTTGAGGCTCATCACATTAACCAAAGATGCAATCAATGTGTAAGCATGCCTTCGATATCACTGCATGACAATGAAATTTCTTTCCTCAATCGTTTTATCACATAGAAAAAGCGCGCATGTGATCAAATTATTTCTTGTTTCTTTTTCCTTTTCATTTCTTTGGCTATCAATGATGTACGAGCACGTGGCACGTGGTTCCGATAAAGTTAGTAGTGAGAAGGCGCTGCTGGTGTGTTGTACTTTTTCTTGTGTCCTCGTTTCTTGCGCTGCCTAGTTCAAAGATGCGAAAAAATACCGAACTCATCCCCTTGAAACGCGCCTTTGACTAGCATGCCCTGAGAAATTCGCAACTAATAGAAAAACGCATACAGGCCTTCGTCAAATGCATATCTGTGCAACAAACGACGAACTACAGGTTTTTCCGCTCAATTTGATCCAAGCGCAAGCCAACTGGGGTCGCACTTGGAAAATTGAGCGGGAAAAGTTGTAGTACATTGTCGTTATGAAGATTTTCTTATCCACAAATTTGTTGCTGTGACACGAGGAAACACGTGACACATATATGTAACTTCGAATTTCCGACGTGGCACACGCAACTAAAGCTAATATATATCTTGAAACTAGCTCCATCAAGCGGCCAATAAGCATTATATACGGCCAGTTTACTGAAATCAGGGCAAGTAATAAAAATAGTTTCGTACATGCGCGTTCTAACATCAACAAAAATTATAGCGTGTAAGTATGTTCGATAAGCTTAATAATTTATTCTGCATGAATGAAGCAGTGACGCACTACTGAAACATGTCGCACAATCAATTCGTGATACAAGGCAGCACATTGAATTTTGATTAATATTTTATTATGTTTTGGTGACTCGAATTTCAGAGTGCAACGCAACGAACGATAACTCACTTTCAGATTTGAGTTGCCTGTGGTTTATACCGAATCGGTAAATGCAAAGAAAAGTAATCGCACATCACGGTTTCGTGCCCATCTATCCAGTATAGAAGAAAGGAAGTTTTGAGAGCACTCCACTCACAAGACAAGGCGTGCAATTCTCCGTTGGCAATCTAACGGCACTAGGTCTAACCGTCAGTCAGCGTAACAGTTACTCCAGAGGAACATACTTGCATTCGATCGGGCCCATCAGTTGTACGTACATGCAGTGAAGTACAGCTTCTTCACAGCTGCGTCCATAGTCTCTAAGAATCATGACACAAGCACAAAATAACGCAAAACAGGACATGAATGACGCGCGCGACTACACATGCTAAATCGACGAGCTCAACTGACATTGCAGAAGCCCAAGCAGCCGCACGGATCCATAAAATATAAACGCTAAAGTGCTCGGTAAAAATTAAGCTGGACAGTTATCGATGCCAGTAAATTACGTAAAGTTTTGGAAGCACTCATGATTACTGACGCAATGTCATCACCACACGCCTTTATCCTTACGCGCGTTACTTTCTTTATGCAATGATAGATGGTGTGCGCACGCTCGGGTTCAAATTTCCATTCACAGCGGTTCATGCATTTGCGTGCATGCATTGACCGAATTGCGCGCGATCTGCTGCTCGGCGAAAAAACGGGTGTTTAAAAATCCGGCTTGTAGCGGTATTTCAAGCTCCAGTTATATTCTCATTGAAGTCGACTTCTTGTATCCGTATTGCTGACGGCTAAGAAGATATATTCGTAAACAACACATATTACAAAGAAGACGACGCTTGCAAGCGTCTTTAATAGTCCGCCTTATAGCAGGGCTTTTTTATCTTGATTGAATTCGTCCTGAAGCTGTCTTCTTTAATCTGGCGTGCAGAGAGTTTAGACGACATATCCCTTCATAAGACGGATTATATCTCTTTTGTGCTAGCTGGGTAAGTAGTAGCGTACGGCTGCACTCTGAGTATGTGAAACTCGTCCTAACGATGATTTGTGTTGAGATGTATTAAAATTTGTATGTTGTTCCGCAGGCTTGAGCATTTTCTAGGCCTTATTTAGGCAGGTTCTCGATTTTTTGGTCACGACCGTCTATTAGCGATGCGCAGCGCCTATTCGCCTCGAGATCTTGGAGTGGCGCCCTCTCGCGTGTGACGTCAGGGAGAGGACTCGGATGCAGCTCTTCGCGCGCGCGTTCGCTGCGTGACGGCTGCTCGACGCTGCCAGCCTGTCTATCGCGCTCGAGTTATTGAAACATTGGTGGGCGAGTTGATAAAGCAATTTGTACTGAATGTTCAAGCAAAATGCACAGCGAAATCGAGCGGAGTTGCCGTCAGGAGCACGTTCTTTGTCGACTGCTCCTGTTGTCGTCTGCTAGCCATCCATGTGTACATCTGCTTCTATGGTGAATTTTTCTTTTCGCGACTGTTCTATGGCCGTGACGAACTCAAAATGACTTTCCTGCCCGTTTTCGATCCCTGACTTCAGCGCTCGGGCATCAGCTTCCATGTCTGCGTTAAAGCGCAATAAATGTATACCGCGTGCTGCGCGTGTTCGGTTGCCAAGCCTGCTGCTTCGATTCAATTCCTATGTTAGGAGCATCACAAACGACGTGTGATGTCATTCAAATAAATTAAGTGGCGTTACCGGCAACAACGTTTGATTAAATACACATTTTTAGCAGCTGCCGTGTAAGCGCGTCGTGTGTACTTTAAATTGAAACACGAAAAAAACAGCGGCAGTCTAAAGGGGATGCATGACGGGGATATGAAATATCGGTAGGTTGTCCGGAGTGATATGCTGAACAGAATTAGTGTAATCATACTAACGTTGATAAATATAAAGCTTTCGCATCGAAAGATGTATTTGCAATAAAATACTGTAAATCAGTCTCAACGGTCGACTCCTGATGTGGCTTGGTGCGATCACTGTACTAAAGAGACTCGATTTCCTTATGCATTTGCCTAAGTTGACTCGAAGGCGAAAGCCATCTTTTTCTTGAGTCGATGTATTGTTCCTTCGCCGCCCCCCCCTCCGAATGCTTTCTGGACGTAACGTGGTTTTGCATTGAAGCTTTCTACACATCACCTGGTTTTGCATCGCCTCCGAGATCGACCCACGAATCACGGAGGCAATGCAAAGCGACGATGTCATGTGATGACGTAATCATGTGACATGACGTTATGACGTCACAAATTTTGTCGGTCTGGGATGTCATGACGACGTGATCATGTGATGAATTTTCGCATCACTCGTGTTGACGCTGGCGACACGGGACGCCGACGGTCAGTTTTCGCAATTTATGTGGACCACCTTAAAATATTCAATCTTGTTACAGCACGGTAAAGAATCACAATAATCAGCCACAGGGGCCAAAAGAATGGTGGGAAAGAGCGCTCTTTCTCCTCTTCCTGGACACATTTGTCGATTTTTCCTTATGTTTACGAAGCTGTACTATCGGTGTCAAGTGAAACGCGAACACTGCAACGGATCACGTTGCCCAAGCATTAGAAATATAGTGCGCGCCATTCTGTAGTTACCATTGGCAGGCTCGCACAGTCGAATAGGCAGCACTGCGCGATCGAAAACATGAATGCGGCTCATGAACGTATCTATCACTAATCATTAAAGTCGAACCGTACCACGCGCACCACTGCTGGCGTTTCATTCCGAGCGATCTTATTTACATCCAGCTCGCCCAATCTATGCTAGTGGTCAGCAATAACTCGCTGGTCGATGAACTTATCGGATTTCATTTTGTCAGCTGTCGTGTCTGCACAAATGCACATGACTACAGTTGGGAGGGAGCGTGAATTTTCGTTCATCTGAAGTCTGTTTACACAACGCTGATTTTTGCGAATAAGCCGCAAAATTGATCACGCTGCGATTTCAAAGCAGCGGAGACTCTCTTTAACTCACTTGGCGGGGGCGTTCGCGCTTTCTCGTAAGCTATTTCAACGCCATCCAGCCCAGTGAGTGACGCTACAAACTCGGGGGCATGAACCTGACCGCGATGGCTGTCGGTATACCGAAGATATGTTAAATCTTAACGTTTCTTAAACTCATGTAATGCTAGCAGTCATATCAAGAAATATCATAAGAAGAAAATGCAGCTAGTAGTCGAGGAACGTCGTGCGACGCGAGCGAACTATAACGAAAATGCTGCTGTTTTAGCCAGAGCGTAGCAGACGACAAAAGCCGAATCCCCGCCCTTGCGTCACCGGAGCGCCGTTCGCAGCGCCGCCATCGGTCGCACACGAGGCGAATAGGGGCGCCACTGAAAGCCGCGTAGCGGCGGCCGTCGGAACCGCAAGCGGGTCACGTAGCAGACGCCTCCTTTCACTGCAAGCATGACGGAAGTGCGCGCGTGCGATTTGCCGCTTTTGCGCGTCCCAAATAATTACTTTTGCAGCGATAGTGTGCCCAAAAAAGCCGCACTTTACATTAGTGAACCAACGCGTGAACCAACGTTTTTTTTTCGACACAGTAGCTTCGTTTACGTGCCATGTGTTTATATAGTAGATTTTGAGGGAGCGCTGTCGCACCGGCGCATAGATTTCACGGGTGCGGCCACGCGATGGGCCAGCGTTGGTAAATCTTTGAAACCATCACGATAAACTTGTGAAAAATTATCTCGGCAGCTTGCGCTAGTGGCGCGAGACTGAGTCACTGTGGAGCTTGTTATACCAGCTACCTAGTTATACCAGTCACCTAGCTTGTTATACCAGCTTGGCTACGTATTTGCTAGGTTTTTTGAAAGCTATTACCGAGTGTTGCAATATGGCGTTAGGTTCTACGTGATAATACGCGGTTTTGGCGGGAACATGGCACGTGAGTAGATACGCAAATTACGTGATTCTTGCGAGAACGTTTCACGTGATTAGTTACGTGACTTTCACTGGATTAGTTACGCACCAACATATACTCACCAATTACATGCTAAAGAAAACATAGCAACCAGTAGCTAGTACCACCAGCAAGAATAAAGAAAAAAACGTGTAAGTTTCATAATCGGCTCCACTGAGGTGTGCGCAGGTTTCCCCATCAATAGGGGGGGGCAAACCCTATTGCAAAACCCAGCGCCGCTGGGTACCAGCGTCCAGTGCCATGCCGGATTATGGGCCCAGTATCGCGCTGGATACTGGGACGCTGGAGCGGCATTTTACTGGGAGGCGCTGGTACTCCCGCGCAATGCGGCTCTACAGCGTTGAAATAGCGGTGCCTATGTGCCATAAATAAATATATTAGTGCAAGAAGTGATATAGAACGCATTAACGCAATAAAAAAAAAGAAAAAAAAAGCCATATGAAAAAAAAAAAGCCTCCGGCAGGAGGATTCGAACTTGCCACCTCCCGATTCCGAACTCAGTGTTCTACCAACTACGCCACGCCGGAACATGCTGGAGTGGGCGTAAAACAACTATTTAACCAACAAATACACGGTTCAGCTTCATGTTTACATGTCGCACAGTCACGATAGACGCGATCTTCCTTTCCAAATAACAACTGCGTTTTTATTAGACACAAACGAACGGCGGCCGATACCGAATGACATGCCGATAATGGCAAGAGCGCTAAGTTTCTTTAAGAATTCACATGTTAACTACGAAAAATATGAAATACACGTAGAGCAGGCACTGTTTGCTGGCTGTTACTGCCGATTCTCGCTCTTGCTACTGGTCAACATTTACAGAGGTTTTATGATGACTAGTTAGATAAACAGGTGCGTACATGATTGAGTATTGAGTAGTGTTATCGCGCAAGCGACGATACGCCAGTACAGCGGACGTGCCAGTGTACAGATTTGCAGTTCTATCGATACCTATAACTAAGAAACCGCCCAACTAAATAAAAATACAATTCGGTAAAGGAGTATGTCACTATGTTAGTTCACTAAGGCGTACCAAATTACCGACTGAAAATTATGCGTTCTTACATAAGAGTCACGAGAAGTACCGGCTAGCGCGGCCGGCAGCTTTCGGTGACAGCTTGTGCGCGTTGCTGAAAGCGCGTCGCTTCGATGGTCATCGCTCCTTGTGCGGACACCGTACACAAGGAAAAATGGTTCATTTAGGTTAACGAATGTCCAAACTGTACTTTACAGTCATCCTTACGCTTTAGAATTGCGTGTACTTAAAGCGCAAAGCGCCGGTAACATGTAGACGGACACGGCCGGCACACTAGGCCTAACGCTCGCTGGGAGTCTCGCTGGGTAGGACCGGTCTCGGCGCAGCGCAGTTGCGATGGTTGAAGTTTCTGCATTCAAGCTTCGGAACCTTTCTAATGGTTAACTAAAGTTCAGCGGAAGTAAGTGGAAGGGCAAACAGTGCCAGAGATGCGTTTGCGGTGTGGTGATATCGAACGGCGGCTGTTTTTCTGGCCTCCGTTGGGTGGGGTTGCGAAGCCAGAGCTGAACTGCTTCTCGCCAACTGTGCGGCGATGTAACGATTTGCTCTTTCTGGTAGGACCGGCGCCTCCAGACTTATAAACACTGCAAAATGGAATCATTACAACAACCAATCCCTGATGCCAGACTGGTATATGTGCGCGCATGCACAAAACGTGCATTCATCGCTGCTACGTGCTCCGCAAGAATTAACGCCGTTATTGAATCTGGGTGAATAAGAAAAAAAAATCAAGCTAAAAAGCAAAATAATCAGCGTTGGCTCCTTTGTGTTATTAACGCATTTTTTTTCTGCATTCCAAATGGAAAAATAAAAATGACGGTGATTTCGCATATATATCACATAATGTCTTGCGCTTATCATTCATTCTCTTTCCCTGCCAAGCTAGAAGTTGTGAAAATGTTTGGGACCTGTTAGCAGGCCCCTGGCCAAGGGAGGGGGGGCTAGGGGCCCGGGCCTCCCCTCGAAATTCGGATGGAAGGGGGTGTTTACCGAGGAAAAATAATAAAAATCGGTGTTTTTCAAGGCTTTCAACAAGTGCCCCCCCCCCCCCCCGAAAACATTGTTTGGCTACGGGCCTGCCTGTTAGGGTAGCATCCATTGGTACCATCGAATCAAACATTCTATATTCAAACATACCGAAACATTCCGCCGCATACACTACAGAAACTTGCATGCCGCACTGGAAGAAACAGTGCAGGCTCCAGTGTGCACCAGCGCACTCCAGTGAAAATTCCAGCGTTTCCAGCGCTTCCCAGTACGCGCCAGCGTCACAGCGGCCAAGCCAGCGCCCCTACCAGTGCGACCCAGCTCTTTCCCAGTGCGCTCACCGAAGTGCCAGTGAATCCCAGCGTGTACCAGTGTTCCCAGTGCGATCCAGCGCCAAAAAACGTACTGGTATCACGCTGGGGGGCGCTGGTTTTTGCAATAGGGAAGGATCATCGCAGCGCCCCCCAGGCCCCACTAAGTCAATGCGTGGGGCAGATTTTGCGCCCCCCCCCCCCTTTCCGTGCGCACGCCTATGGCCCCACACATAACACAGCTTCTGTAGAGCGAATGAGCATTAGTGGGATACATCAAGGGTTTCCTATTAGCATGAAGTCATGTTACGAGGCATTCAATAGGAGGTTGAATCGGTTGAATGTCCTGTCAAAAGCCTTCAATGCGCACAGGTGCCATGTTTTACAGCCAATATGCATATAGTTGAGGTGAGCGCACAGCGAACATTCTGCGCCGGTGATCGCATTCCAGTGCCATCAATAGGTAGAATGCAGCCGATTTCATGCAGCATACATGTTATTCCACGGCGCTTTTGGAAAGGAGCCGTCACCTACCCCCCGACCTCTGGCATTGCGCTTCGCGCCATTCGTTTTTCAAGAGAGCCTAGGCATCGCGTCTTATCAGTAATAACAACCTCATGTGCATTGTAGCGTCTACAATGCAGGCGAGGCGACCAAGTGTAAACGTAGTAGCGTTCGCTGAAGACGTAGCGACATATATGGAGAAATAAAAACACGGTAACCGTTCTAACGCTGCCGTAAACAAAGCGCGATTGCGTACCTTTTTCGGACAGCCGCAATCAATCGCCGCCGTCGCTCTCGCTCATGAAATAGCACCGGAAACCTGTAGAAGTGCGTTCCTGGCGATTTTTTTGTATGTGTTTGAGCAGCCGACAACGCAGCAGTTATTTTTCGGGTATCGCTGAAGCCCGACAGAGTCGTTAAATCACGATAAAAACACATCCATCCGTGCACTCGCGTACACGCTCGCGGGAAAACTGCTCGCCCGGACTCGCAAACGCTTCCGAGCCGTGGCGGCAGACGGCGTCGTCGGCGCTTTGCGCATCGCCTATAGGGTAGACGTCAGCGTATGAGACAATATATATATCAGAGAGGAGGGAAAGATCACATCTGGGGTTTCGCGTCCTTTATACTTGTACTGGGTAAATGCGGCATTATTATTGCGATAGCAATTATATGGACACTCTCGGCTGCTTTTCCGTCGGCGTCATGCTTCCTAAACGTATATATATATATATATATATATATATATATATATATATATATATATATATATATATATATATATATATATAATCCATGAAGAAAAATAATTCAGAAAAATACATTCCGACGCGCGGAATCTAAAGGGCGACCTCTCGCTCCGAAGCGCGCAACGCTATCCGCTACGCCACAAGAGCGCACATGCTACTGCATGCTAACGGCGCGCTCTTTATATAGACCATTCTCCCCTGGCGGTACGGAGATCTCGGGGGGGGGGATATCAGCGTGTTCTCTGCCTTACCAGCAAACCAGCGAGATGGCGCAAAGTGCGCGCTCGGCGACCCACTCGTTGCGACGCGTTGGCTCCCCAACACCCCGACTTGCACGGACGTAGTCGCCTTTGCCAGGGTGCGGGCGCGCGCGCTTATCTTGCGGTGGGGGGATGGCGGCAGTTTGACGCCGTGTGCTCTCGCCGGGAAGATTGCGTTTAGGCTACAGAGCGCACAAAGGTCACTTCGCTCGCTGCAAGGCCCCGTTTCCGAAAGAAGCGCGCTGTTCCAACACAGGGAACTAAACTGTTGACACTTTGTTAGTTCGAGCTCGTCCTGTGTGTATACCTGTGCGTGTTTCCGTGCGTCATTCGCGCTTCAGCAGTGCGCTCCAAGTTTCGATCTGCTTGCCGTTCTTCACTTGAAATGCCAATGTGTTTCTATCGCATTCATTGCTTCGCCTTTGCGGCGAAACTGTGACATTTTTTTTAAGTAAGAAAAACAAAAGTGTGGTTGAGTACGGAAATGATGCTGCCTATTTTTGTCGGGATATTGTTGGGGGGTAATTTTTTTTGTTTTTGGAGGTAAGTATGCCCGCCTGAACCGAGGAATGCAAAACTTGCTGTTTTATATTTTTGTGGGCCAACAGGTCTATTGGCGGTTGTATTGGCGCTATCAGCCACTTATCTGCGTTACAAGCCTGTGCTGACGACATGTCTGCGTGGCCACGGCCTTTCTGGATTGGCGTGGTGTGTCGCAGACGACGACGCGGAGAAGCTGTTCGACGTGTTCGTCTCGTTCAGCAGCAAAGACATCGATTGGATACATGATGAAATCCTTCCGAGACTGGATGCCATGGACTTCTCGTACTGCACCTACGAGCGAAACTTCAAGGGAGGCTACCTTCTCCAGGACATCATACGCGACGCTGTCCGCTTCTCGCGACGGACACTTCTTGTCCTTACAGAGTGAGTTACTTCTTAGATTTCTAACTGCGGGCGGGTTTGAACGTAGATGTTGTGAAATGCAGTACGCCGTTCAGTTAAGAACTAGGTGGAAGCAAAACAAAGAATACAAACGCTGGTGTTAGTATTGCCGGATTGTCTTCTCTTGTGTGGTGTATAAACTAAGAATCATTTCATTGCAAAACAGATTAATATGCACTATCTATCTATCTATCTATCTATCTATCTATCTATCTATCTATCTATCTATCTATCTATCTATCTATCTATCTATCTATCTATCTATCTATCTATCTATCTATCTATCTGTCTACCCGCTTAAGTCTTGGCGTTCGCTTGGTCATCTCTTATTCTTTTCTTCTTAATGTACATACGCATCACCTCTTCCTGTCCCCATCATCATCATCACCCTTTTCTTCCCTTTCCCTTTTCCCCTGTGCTGAGTAGCAGGCCAGAGCGCACAAGCTCAGGCCGACCTCTCGGCCTTCTAATAAATTTCGCTCTCGCTCTCTCTTATTCTTATTCTTTTCGCATTGGGATGGCCGACGACGCTCTCTGCGATGCCTGTCGTTGCGAGGAGACGTTGCGCCACATCCTGTGTGACTGTCCGCTATATGATGTTCAGAGACAGTCACTGGCGTCCGTTCTAGCGGACCGTGACAATAGACAAATGTCTGTTGAATCTATTCTTGAATGTCGTTCACAGAGGACATCGCAGCTGAAGGTGGCCAAAGAACTACTGAAGTTTCAAGAAAAACGAACTTGGACAAGCGGCTCTGACAGCGATGTCGCGTACCACATCAGCGTGATGGACTGTCAATGACTGCTTGTTTGTGTGTGTGCTGTGTTATGTGCTATCTTTCTCTCTCTTTCCACTCTTTCCCCTCCCTCTTTCAATCTCCCCCATCCCCTTCCCACGTGCAGGGTAGCAAACCGGTTATCCTGGACTGGTTAACCTCCCTGCCTTTCCTTCTCTACCATTTCTTCTCTCTTCTTGGTCATCTCTTTATATCAAAATTGGCATAGTAAGGCATACATGTATAAAGAATGCGAGTCATGTGGTGAATAATGAAAATCCTCTGTTGATAAAAATCTTATTACTGACTGAATGCTTGACACATGACGAAAGGACACAAAAGAGACATAGGAGAGCTAACTACCAACTGCTTATTGGCGGTCAAAGCTCAAAAACAGGTAAACTGCTAAGCATGCCCGGTGGCGCACAACATTAGGGAGTTTTCGAATAGCGTACGCCAAGTTAGCGGGCGTTGCGGGCGTAGCGTTAGCGTAAGGGCGCCATATGAGTTTTCGAATAGCGTTTGTCACCCACCAGCGCTAACGCCGCAAAGGGGCTTTGCGGGCCCCACGCTATTTCGGATTTCTTGCGGGCGGCCCGCAAACGCTAACTGTGGTTAGCGTTACAACGCATGCGCAGTGGCAGCGACCGCAACGGTAAGCGAACGCAAAGCTTTGCGTACGGTATTCGAAAACTCCCTATTAGCGAGTTTTAGTATAGCGGGATACAGCAAACGCAAGGATTTAGCGTTAGCGTTAGCGTTGCGTGCTCCACACTGAGCATACGCAGAACGTAAACATAGCGCGAACACTTACGTACGTACGCTATTTCTGGAATATAGCGTTCAACGCTAACCGCCGTATTCTAGAACGTCCCTTCACTCAACACTCCACCTTCACTTGAGAAAGTCGATGGGAACGCCGTCTCTAGGCAGAACAAGTCACTGCATATCAGCGATAATCTGCTTCGATTCTTGAGAAGCGCGGCGTCATTTTCGGTCCAGCAACGGCGCTGTGCTCAACTAGGTCAAGTGAAGGACGAAATTCGAGTCGAGGCTTGTTTGTGAATACGGGGGTAACGCACGCAAGAGATTACGTACGTAGGGCAAGATGGCGGTGCTCGTTGAAGCGAGAGCCGTCCACCTCGAACTTTCTAGTCGTCGGTCTGCATCATTAAGCTCATTTACTCCAAAATAATGCTCGTATTTGATTAAGATTTGAGCAATGAGGCTTCGCCAGCCGTTTACTGCCGATAAAATAGCTCTGTTTTCGAGATACGTTGTCGATTAGCTGTGTAGTAGGCCTAACAAAATTTGTTTACGAGGTTCGCTCATGTTTTCTGTAGCCGCGCAGAGATGGAGACGCTGTATTGATTCACCTGTTTCCAAGATAAAGCAAAGACGGCCACATGTCAATCCGAGACAGGTTACAGGGTCTTGAAGAATACTCCATTGCGGTATATGTCGACAAAAAGTTATGTGTTTCGGACCACCAGACACAACAGTGAACCAAATGCGGCACGGAGACGCAGCAGTGGTGACTTTGGATCCTGAAGCTCGAGTTAGTGGTGCACTTGTGGACTCTACAGTGCATTTAGTGTTTTTGTCTAGATGGCGCGGTATGCGCTTGCGTTAGCGTTAACGGGAATGACTCCCGCTGTACTAAAAGACCACTGTTTGCCGCGCAGCGCGTTCCGTTTTAGCGTTAGCATTGAGACTCACGCTAACGTAAGCGTTTCCCGCTATACTAAATCTCTCCATTGACATTAGGCTTGTCATCAAGAAAGGTGCCCATGAAAAAAGCATAACTCATGTCTATATAGCACGGACTGATGTGCCTCTGAGAAAGGCGGACCCTTTCGTTCTAATGTGCACTGCTTCTTATAGTTTTCTTGCTGTTTAGTATCTGCTCTTGCCAACAACGTGGGACGCATGAGCATGATTTATCACGCGGCGGAAGATGCCCACCGTCATCTTTATGAATACTATCGGCATGCTCCATCAGGGGGTCGTTAATACACCATCCCGTTTCTCCAGTGTAGGATTTGCCGCAGCTCAGCGGAATTTAGTAAACGACGTCTTCTGCACAAGGCCTGACAGGTTTCACGTGCCTATTTTGGCACCCTCGCTGCTTAGGCATGAGAGATTCCCTGGTGCAACTGTGCCAGTTTATTCGGAGGAGAAAATACAACAGGAATTTCATACCTAGTGGACATCTTCATCAGTTTATGGCTCACTTTGTGCACATACGCACAACCTTTGCCTGCTTTTAATTATGCTCCTTTTCTCTAGGTGCTCCTCCTGAGTATTGATTATCAACTTCTGTAGAAGGGGCTCCCCAGTGGCACTGAAGGCCCTTCGAACGAAGACAGCTTTTTCGAGTCTGCCAATCTGATCGTAAAGGCTCGGCTGCATCATGAGCGAGCACAACCTGCGCAACGCACATTGAAGGCAATGTAGAGCGATGCCACGCTCAACAGTTTTAGAATGCGCGAAACTGAATGGCCACAACGCATGTTTAGTGCGCGGAAACTAAGCGCGAAAACATTGTGTTTTTCAAACATCATCAAATAACTGCTCATGAGCGAAAGTTAGTTCTTGAGTGTTTACATTAAAAGCATCTAAAGTGAAATCTACCATATTATGACAAGACACAGGGCACAACTTGTTTATAACTCGTATCTGACTTACAAGCCCTCGACATTCATGAATTCTTGGACTGTTTCGGGTTCACTGCAAAAAAAAAAAACCTTGAAGGAAAGGAACCGAAACCGTTTTATGCGAAGTCAAATTTGTTGGTACTAGTCGACGACGCAGTTTGGGTGTTTCAGCTTCCAAATTTTAAGCGCTATGGCATCTGATGTGTATAGAATACGAAAGGTGCTGAAGATCTGCGTTGCACATGACACGTGATTGAGGGTGTTTCTATTTAATGCAAAATTTTTGAAATAGTGCCATAATTTACAGCAGATAAAGTCTGATAACGCTTACAACAGTGCCCTTAATCTATGCTTCTACGAGGAAGTCCACCACCTCAATAATTGATAAACTTGTACGGCCTGGCCCCTAAACCATCATAAATTACTCTGAGGCAGTTCGATGGCTTTCGCACCATCAAAGCTGCACAAACAGACGAGACTGTCAGCTTAACCTCTGCGGAAATATATATGGGAAGTTCACTTTTGGCGTGAAATGACTGCATTTAACTATGCGCATTAAATGACTGCATTTAACTAGTTAGGCTGAGGAAGGAGAAAGGGTCAGTGTACTGGTGTTGAGTAACTGCTCAGTCCTGGCTTCTTTTCACAAATGGGAGCACCTAAAGGCTACTAAGGCGGTCCTTGAACAATCAGTTTAGGCAGCGAATAGGATGTTGAGTGGCATTCTTTGGAACTGTTTTAAGAATTTAACTTACTGTACTAGAGTTTGAAATACTCTAAATGACTACATCATAAACTAGTACTTCTAACAGTTCCAGTACCGCCTGCAGAAAGGTTGTAGGTATTGATATAGTCGGCAACAAAATAATAAAGAAAGCGTAGTGCGCCTATAGCCCGCTCCTGATCGTCCCTGTAGGGAAGCATAAAGGTCTGGGTAAGTTCCTACTGTCGTTCTACAAAACGGAACTTGAACTGAAGTCAAGTGCAGTTTATGGTGAAGCACTACAAATTGGCGACAAATTTTCCACTTAGGGGTCAAAGTGCCTTCCCTTTCTCTTTTCGCGATTTAAGGATAAGAATAAAACCACATCTCTTTTCGATGTAATGACTTTTTCTCTACTTGCTTTGTTTTCATTCACGTAAAGAAAGCTACTCACTGCGGAACATATATTGGGTACAGTTCGGTAAACTAGCAAATTGTTTCATTCCGCAAGCCTCGACTGAGGTGAATTCTATTTCAGTAAACAGGCATCATCATCACCGCTTTCTGGTGTTTTCAAAATGTAGCGAAAGTGCCTGCAAATGAAGTGATACATGAAGTTTAAATTCACTTCATTACAGATTAAGAAGCTTAGGCTGACGGCGGAAAGACTGGCGAAGACTTGGTCTATATTGCAGAGCGTACCTTATAACATATCACTGAACAATTAGCATGGTGATCAGGATATAAACCCGAAGTCTGGCGCACCGCATATCATAGCAAAAGAGCAGTCAAGAAGCAGCTCGCATGAAAACAATCGTACGCTCTTTTGGAATAAGTAGCCTGCCTCATTATTATTTAAAATATTTGTATAGAAGAATGACAGGCAGTGGCTTTGAAGAATATCGTGCTTTTATAATAATGTGTGCCTGCCGTAAACCCCTGTATTCGCTCTTGTCTTCAGGTGGCCGCAATGACTAGAAAATGTGATGCTCTGTCATAAAGCGTAAGAAATGTCATGCATGTAAATGCACATGTCGCATTATTTTATCATTCCAGTGGTACGGCTCGCTCAACGTGAAAGATGCTTGATATATGTAATACTTCTCTGCGACAGAGAATAGTGCAATTCGAATGTGCACAGAGAACTTCATGATATACGGGTTGCGTCGCAGGAACTTCCTCGCGAGTGAGTGGTGCCGCTTGGAGTTCCGGCTGGCACACCAGCGCGCCCTGCAGGACAACATAAACCGGCTCGTCATTGTCCTGGTGGATGAACTGGAGCCCGGTGCGCTCGATAAAGACCTGCGGCTGTACGTGCGGTCAGCGAACTACCTGCGTTGGGGCGAACCCAACTTCTGGGACAGACTGCTGCATTCACTCGCTACAAGAGAGGCCCGAAGGAAGCTCATCGTCAAGAGGGACCAGAGGCCACAACAGCTTAGTACCAACACCGCGGGTGACATCGAGCTTATTTGATTGATACGCATATTCCGTTTAAGATGGAGCGCGTATGAGAAGTGTGCATACGATGTCCACGTTCTGCCAGAGAACCCAGTCGAACTCTTGCTTACTTTATACGTTTATTATCGTATGTATACTTTCATGGTAGATAGGATTCTCCTGCACTCGGTATAATTCTACACTCAACCCAATGGAGTTGATCTTATTGAGCTTAAACATACGAACTCTCTTTAAAACACATAGAATGGCGCACTTGGTTGCTTGTGTAAAGCATTGAGCTATGCGTAACGAATGATCAAAGTCTCGATAATTTGGCGAAAATTATGGCGTAATTTGAAGGGACTTCCATCGCTTGGAAACACGCCGCGGCAGCTTATATGCTAGAGTGCTGCGCTGCTGTGCCCGACGTCGCGGTTTCAGGTATCTGTCTCTGCAGCCTCATTTTCATCGGCTCGGAATGCGACAAAGCACTGCGCACTTGAATTACCGTGCACACGCGTGGACTATTGGTGGTAAACATTATTCCGCAGTTTGCCGTAATGCTTCGGCTCATAAGCATTTTCTGGTCTTGGGGCGTAACGAAAAAATAATTTCGTTCGCAATTACGAAATATATATATTTTCACAAAAATACTTCACAATCTTTTCAAGGAAGCATGGAAAACTTCGATAAATTCTTTTAGGAAGTGGCTAGTTTTCATTCACACATATAAGCTTAGCTGAACAAGGGTGTCAGTGGTTAGATCAAAAGAAAAAAGAATCCACCTTTTGCGCATCTTAAACTTTTATGCTCTGTCGGACGTCTCCGTAAACATGCGCTATTCATTGTTGTTGCGCCAAAAACTGCCACCAGTAGAACAGCGATGTACGTCAGCATTTAAGAGCCTGCATATGAACATTTCAATGAGTTGTGAGATGCTCTATCAAAATATAGTTTTTCTCAGTGCTATGCCAAGCACATAACTTCGTATTTTTTAATTAAAAACATGGTTGTCTGGCTCTTATAGAATGCTGGTAGGTTAAAATAAAGAACCACATTTTAAAGTCATCATACGCTGCGCCTTCACCATCTATCTTATACTGAACACACCCTATCGTTTTCCTGTCACAAACCCAGGTTTGAAACACTGATGAAGTATCAGAAAGTCACGGGCAGCTAAAAAGAAGCTGATGTCGTAAATTTAATTATGAAATTTATGCTACCGGGTCTCTGAAAGACCCTGTGCAGATTATTTAAATTCCCGAAATGATATCATTATTATTCTTTCTACTCGTCGTTTTACTTTAGTAGAGCAGTTCAGCTTTCCGAAAAATTGTTGGCATATCCCCAAGAACATCCTGTTTCATTGATTTCGCAAGGCAACACGAAAACGCGCAAACTTTTCGGCAGTATTTATCTGAAACGAACCGTACACTACTTTTCGCGTAATTTATATTCGCAGGATAGGAAAGTCTGGATTGCCTACATGCCCAGTAGTTCGCTCGGAAGGGAACGTTTAAAAAATTTGCAGATCCCAAGTACCATGGGAATCGATGTTATGCGAAGCATGCGGAGGCAAGGTGACTGGATTGTAATTTTTTTATTTAGCGAAACGTTACGAAATGACGTTCAACATATGTACAAATGCTGTACGCCCAGACATATGTTGAAAAGTCGCATATGTTTCATATAATCAGTTGTTTACAGTTGCGCAATGATGCCAACAAAAACATGGGTATTACCAACACCAGAAGCCGTAAGCTGAAATGTAGCGCTTATGCATCCCGAGGATGGTAGCTTTGGTTAGTGCTACGTAGACCAACTTCAGTGGATGACACTTAAGTATACAATCTACGATGACCCAACGTGACGCCTGTATCACAGGAGCACGTAAGTAACGTTTATAAAATTAGATAGCCAGCACTGCAACCACAATTGAAGTTTCACCAACATTACGCCTGCATAGGGTCTTTTCCAAAGCAGTTTCAAGGCCTGGCGTTGCTCTGTGGTAGAATACTTGATTGCCACGCAGACTGCTTCGGTTCGATTCCTGCTGGAACCCTGATATTTATTATTTGCATTCGTCGGGTCAACGCTGCCGACGTCAGTTTGTCTTAACGCTCTCGAATTTAATTTACTAATGTCTGTCCTCGCCATTCCTGAGTAGATTAAATTGTCATACATCTGTGGCTCATACCCGCATACCGCGGCCCGTGATATACAGGTATGTGCCACACGTGTCTGCAGGAAAGGGTTTGACGACGTACGCGACATGATTTTCGTGTTATTCATGTCATGACCAGCCCGACATATTCGTCAATACCTCTTACCCCTCGCGTACAAATTTTGGTCTACCCCAAGTTGAAGAGGCGATCACGAGAACACCCAGACTTATGCGGCTAGATAGATAGATAGATAGATAGATACGTAGATAGAAACGCAAAAGGGCTTACAGTAGAGCACTGCACGGGCCGCGATTCTCGGCCCGGGCCTGGCCCGAGCCCGGCATTCGTTGAAGTTTACCCGCCCGAACCCGGCCTGGTCACTCAAAAGCGAAACCCGGGCCCGGCCCGAACCCGACAAAATATTTCACCTACCCGGCCCGGCCCGGCCCGACCGCAGATCGGGCCCGACAAAGGCCCGAGCCATGAATCTAGGTGGTGCTGCCCGAACATGGAATCGAGAGCAAGGCATTTTAAGTACCAAATGTCTACGTTTTGCTGGCGCACGCTACGCTAGCACGTATGCTTTATTCTACGGTAATCCCTTGTACAAAAGGGCCTTACTGTGGCAACAGTTGACAAGACAATCCTGGGTATGATGATCGGCTACTCAGCAGTGGTATACCGTGCATATATTTTTCGAGAAATACAACGGGAATCATCAACAGCATTTGGTAGCGGACATGACCATCGGCAGAATTTTGTCTCGGGAGGTGCAGTGCAAAGTCGTGTGGCACCACGGTAGGGGAGGTGGGGAGTGCTTGTGTGGCTTGAGTAGGGAACAAGTGTTGGTGAGCTTGACTTTTGCACGCCCCTACCTAGGCCCCCCGGTAGCAGATATTGCAGCAAAAGGAAAGTGATTTGCTGATTGAGTTCAGTTTCAGCAGGGAGCGCAATAAGAGCAGAAGAGACAAAGAGAACGCTCGCTTCACTTTATTTTTATTACGCTCTCTATCGAAATTTAAAGCATACTTCACATCAAACCCAATCGTGCACCCTTCTGGATAAGTAGCACCAGTAAGACTATGGTAGCACCTTTCTTCAGCATAGTGGCACCTTGCACCGGCAAGAGAAATACAGAAAAATAGACATATTAAATGCGAAGCATTTCTTTGCGTACTACAGGCACTTTTAGCGTGTCTATCTATCTATCTATCTATCTATCTATCTATCTATCTATCTATCTATCTATCTATCTATCTATCTAGTCTGTCTGTCTGTCTGTCTGTCTACCTAGCCACCTGCGTCTGGGTGCTCTCGTGATCGCCCCTTTAACTTGGGGTAAACCAAAATTAGTATGCGAGGGTAAGATGGTTTGACGAATGTAACTAGCTGGTCGTGACATCAATAATATGACAATCCGGTCGCGTACGTCGTCAAACCCTTTCCGCCACACACGTGTGGCACAAAGTAGAAATGTCAGGGTCCCAGCAGGAATCGAACCCCAGCATTTTGCGTGACAATCAAGTATTCTAGCCCAGAGCCACGCCAGCTCTCGGAACTGCTTTTCAAACAGACCCTAATGTTCGTGAAACGTCAATTGCGGTTGCATTAATGGCTATCCAATTTTTTAAACATTACATATCTACTCCTATTATACAGCCGTCACGTCGGCTTAACGTGAATTGTAGTTAAGCGTCATCCACAGAAGTTGATTTCCGTAGCAGTGTCCAGGACTACCATCCTCGCGAGCACAAACGCTACATATCAGGTTACCGCTTCTGGTGCTGCTAATACTAATGTTGCTGTTGGCATCGTTCCGCAAGTGTAAACAACTGGTTATATAAAACGTATGCGACTTCTCAACATATGTATGTGCGCACAACATTTGTACATATCTCTGGCGTCATTTCGTAACGTTTCAACAAAATTACAACACAGCCACCTTCCCTCCGCATGCATCGCATAACATCGATTCCTAAGGTACGTGGGATCTGCCGAATTTTCATTACCCTTGTTCTAAGTGCGCTAACCTAGATCAAAGTTATAACGAACTCCGCACACCACGTGTACCTTTAGAAATACGTACAAACAGCCGAAAGGACGGAAAAAGTTTTTACCATAGCACTATTTCCATATATCGCACCACTGCTAGTATATACAGTCTATACGGCCGAACGGCTCATGTATTTATTTTCTGTTTTCTGCGTTTCTTCTTCGCTTTTACTTCAAATTTTCTACCGACTTCCCTCTGCGATGTCTTTGGCCTTGAGGGTATCAATAAACGAATATCAAATGAAATAGGTTTCTGTGGGATAGTTCACAGTTCATTTCTTTACAAGTCATTGTGCAGAAAGTCAAATTATCAAGAAATTTTGGCTCTAAAGATCCGTTATGTACTTTTCATGAAATTGTTTCCCACTACCGTTTGGCCAGGCAAAAATTTCCACCACCCCACCCCAAATTGAACAAGCCCCAGGCAAGCACATTCAGACTTCTCCAAACCCGTTCTTATCCCACTCCTCGGTCCCTCAATAGGATAGACCCCCACTATTCACCGTCGTGCCTCAAATGTGGCCACGGCTCATGTTCTTTCGCTCACATGCTCTGGCTGTGCCCAGCCCTTAATGCCTCTCTACCCATCACGAAGGAACAATGGGATGAATTCCTGACGAGCAACAGTCTCCACTCCCAACTCCAGGCCGTCCAGAGGGCCCACGACATAGCGACGGAACTTCGACTTCCGGTCCCATCGTGGGCGGAGTCACCGACTTGATCTGGGGGGGGGGGGGGGGGGGGGCTCTGGCTCCTCTCAATATCAGTTCCTCAGGACTCAAATAAAGTTCTTGTCATGTCATGTCTAAGCACGCCATGCTCTGTTGCATCAGATTGCCGCCCTGCAGTTTCTTGAACTGGTTGCGCTAGCCGCAGGGGTCTTCCTTGTGGAATAGTGAATGCGTCTGCAGTCGTAGTTATCAGACCTCGCCCAGTGGAGCAAATTTCGGACGTGTCAGCGGGACTTCTGCAGAATGAACATAGCTTTCCTGCCTATCGCTTTATTTCTATTGTTCCTGAACGTCGTGCCACCCTTCAATATAACCTATAAAACTTCTCTTTGAGAGATTCTCCTTGTGGGTTTCAGCAGTGTATGTTACGCATGGTTTGCACTATGCTCTTTTTTTTTCATATTACAATATGTATGCTTTGCCAACGACGTTGCACCGATTGAAGGTGGCGATTGGACTAGGGCAGTAGGAGTGGCAGGAGTTAGACAAAGGAGTTGTGAACTGTTTTCGGATTTGGTTCCAATTTGGTAATAAAGGCGAATAAGCTTCTCGACGCTTACTCATTGTGTGCATATGCATAGGCGTGCGCACGAGGGGGGGGCAATGGGGGCGGCCGCCCCCCCCCTAGTCACCTTAGAGGGGGGGGCGCGAAATCTGCCCCATACATTAACTTAATAGGGAGGGGGGTGCTGCAACGAACCTTCCCCCCCCCCCCTGAAGGGGAACCCTGCGCACGCCTATGTGCATATGGTTCGAGGTAAGGGGACATCAACCAGTGTGGAATTCGTAATTGTCTTTTTTTTTCAAGCCAGGCACATCGTGAAGGGAATATATTATGCCCAAAGCCTTCACTCTAAAAAAAAGAGGGAGCGAGAAAGGAGCAACGGGCGGCGTTTCTCCTTCGGAGCAGCGACTTTCTCCCTTGCGGACGTTTCACCCGTCGCGCCCTCTTGCGGCAAGCGCCAGATGAGTAACGTTTCTCCTTGACTGTTCTAGTTGCTCCTCAACCACGTGGTCTTGCGCTCGCGCGCATGCGCACGCCGAGCTACGTCGTGATTCCATGCTGCGGAGAGCGGCGCCGTGCGCCGCCCTCTGCGCTGCGGGTATTATATTTCGCATCCTTTCGCGGTCAGTCGGCAGTGTCTGATTATCCATCAAGCACTACCAGACCTCGGCCAGTCGAGTGCGGTTACTTGTACCTAGGATTGATGCAAGCACTGCAGGAGAGACATTTATTCTTTTGTTTTATTGGTCCAGTAACATCCGTGCCGAAATTTTCCTTCTTTAGCGCTCAGCGTGCGCGTGATGCGCCGAATACTTTCGTGTGTGTCGTGTTGTTTGTATACGTTTGCGCACTACCTGTTTGTCGTGAATACACTTCACAACCAGTATTGCTTTATTGAAGATCTTAGACTGTACACAAATAATCGATTTTTTTTAGCTTCGACATACTTGGTAAGCATACGCGTTCTTAGTTTTGCACGGCACTTATAGCACTCATCAATTCAGCAAGCAATATATATAGAAGCATCAAAGTTAATTTTTTCAACATTCTCGGAAACGTGTTACCACTGCACAGAGCATGTGTGAAAGCACGATAATATATAATTGCTGGAGTTTTACGTACCGCAACCACAATATGATTACGAGGCACGCGGTGGTGGGGGGACTGCGAATTAATTTCGACCTACTGAAGTTATTAAACGTGAACCCAAACATAAGCACACGGGTGTTCTTTGCATTTTGCCCCCATCGAATTTCGGCTTCCGTGGCCGGGAGTCGAACCCACGCCCTGGAGCACAGTCACGCGACACGCAACGGCTAAGCTACCACGGCAGGTGAAAGTACAAAGGGAGATGGGCAGCAAAGTCCCACCGAGCGTTTATTTCCCAGACTGGGTTACAATCATCAGAAACGTTCAACTGTATCCTAATTGCACATTTCTGAAAAATAAACAAATGACTTCTATCAATTAAGCCAAAATTCTCAATCACATGCTTTTTGAATTACGCTCGTCAGCACTGAGAGTTAGGATGGAATAATGCACGCGTGCACTATGTCTATCTAGACCTGTGCGCCGGTCCTAAAATCGCCGGCGGCGGCGCGCCGGTGTTTGCACCTCCGGCGGCGGCGCGTCAACGGCGCGGGGTTCATCCGATCGGCGGCGGCGCGGCGCGTGGGGGGGGCGGGGGGTCAAGAATCAGTAGGGCGAGAAATTTGACCCTTCAATTCGGAAAAGAAAAGGAAAGTTTCCCGGAAAGGTCGTAGCAGTGAATGCGATAGCAACATAGTCGTAAGGGCGTAGCAGTGAATGCGATAGCAACATAGTCGTAATATTATAGCGAACTAGGGCTAGTTGCTAACTCTTTTTCATCCGATCTCACGAAACTGCAAAATGCTGGTGTTAGGGAATGCGGCCGGTTCACATGAGAGTAGTGGTTTTCGTGCAGTTTGTCGTCTCAGTGCTCGCAGCACGAAGCGGTGAGGTCGCAGCGCGTAGAAGAGTATACGAGCCGTTTACTGATCCCTGACTAGTTAGCGCGCTCGCCAGCGCTCATGACCGCGCCCAATAGTCAAAGTTCACAGCTGAGGCTCGAGCCACGCAGCCCCTTTACCCCGGCGTCCCTTCATACTACTTCGTTCAGCGAAACACGCACAAGGCACTTGCTTTCTGGTTGAGGAGCAATACACGGCAGGCATCGTACGCGGAGTGATGTTATCGCAAGCACCCTCCGTGCGACGGAGATGAGCAGCTTCTTTAATTTATGCTTCAGCCGTGTTCCTCGCTAGCGCTCGCGAACATTTACTAGCGGGTATAGCATGCGATGTGTGTACAAAAGTTAATGACTTGGGCTTAATACGGAACCTGACCGTGACAATGAAAACCTGTACAGAGTGTCCGTGTAACTGTTATCGCAATAAAAAAATATACAAAGACCATGGAAGCAAGCTGGCCTTTTCTTTTTCTTGTCTTTTTTAGAGAACTGCATTGTCTTCGCTGTAAAGAGTTCGTCTGCTGGAAGAATCAAACAATCCGGCACCTCTTCCGTTGGTTGCGCCCTCGCTTTCACTACAATTCTTACAGGCGATATCTATAGACGCTTATTTCTTCATAAAGCACGTGTACAATGTTAGCGCTGAGCGTTGAGCTTATCAGGATTTCGAGCTTGTCGGCTACACGCTGTTATTTGCGCTTGCGCAATCGGAAACTCACAAAATGGAGCGAAATAAGTTCGTCGCGCACGATAATCTTGCGAGGGGAGGAAGAACAGGTGTGCGAATGCATGGCAAAGCGGGATAGCAGACAATTTACAACTGATATTTCTCTATAGACCAATCGAGAGTATGTTCCCTAATTCTGTCATGTGGATCACCATTATGGCGTCACGAAAGGCGCTAAAAAAAGTCCCAGTTTCGCCGCAAGGGCGAAGCAATGAATGCGATAGCAAGGAATTGGAATGTCTCACGTAGAACGACAAGCAGCTCGATACTTGCAGCTTCCCGCTGAAACACGAAGAAGGACGCTCGAAAAGGACGCGCAGGTATAGACAGGACAAGCGTGAACAACTATCGCAGTTGTTACGCTTTTGTGTTTGAGCAACACGCTGAAAGTGTCGACAACGAAGAAGCCGACGCTGTTAGATATTTCTTGTTTTAAAGTGAGGTGCGCGAAATGACCCCTCTGCGTCTCCTGCCACGCGGTGGCGTCCGACTTAAGGTGTGCATAAAGTTCCTAGAATAACTAAAGTAGCGCCATACGTGTCAATATGCAGGCTCCTCCTCTCCCCTATGCTTGGTAGTGCAAGCGCCATCTTGTCCGTCCTCTGTGCATACCCTCTCCCGTGCGCCGGGAGAGGATATGCCTGTGAAAGGGTATGCCTTTCGCCATGGCCGGCCGTGCTTTTGGCAGTTTCCTGGTGGACACCATAGAGGCGCTGCTGCAGCTACTGGGAGAGGAGGCAGAGGCGAAGGGGCGCGGTTGGCGCTACTTTAGTTTATCTAGGAACTTTAGGTGTGCATGGTGTCCTTTTTTTTCTTCGTTCCACATCGCGAGTGGGTACAGAAAAAGGCCCCTTTTTTGTGCGCGTCTCAAGGGCAGTTTTCAAATCGAAAGAAAATGCAGGAGCGTTGCGTGATAGAAAGCACGCTCAAGCTCCTCCGAGACCTGCATACCGCCAGTGGTAAATGGTGTCTATAAATAGCTTGCCGTTAGAATGCCGGCGCATGCACGGTGCGTGTCTGATTGGTCTAACGCGTAGAGCTGCGGAGCGAGGGGTCGCTGGTTCGAATCCCTAGTCGGGTGCATTGGTCTTCTGATGTATTTTTCTTTGTGCTTTTTCTATATATATATATATATATATATATATATATATATATATATATATATATATATATATTCGGGGCATGACGGTGACGGCAAAAATCAGCCGAGAGTTTCCATATAATTGCTATCGCAATAAAAAAAATAAGAAACGCCACGAGAGAATAACGAACTAGATGTTGTATTTTCAGAGGCTGTCTATGGGCCTTAAAAAAGACCGGGTGTACAAACGCGGACGCAAGAGTAGTCAAGACACCGCAAACGCCGCTAACTGAAAAATCGTGCAGCTGCGGAAAAGAAGGTACAGAAAAAAATTAAGGCAGCTTCGCACTAGTGGTGCCAAACCTGAAGGAAGTGCGGAGCTGGGCAGGCCTCTTTGTTTCTCTTCAGTTTTCTCTTTCTTTCCTGTTTTCTTTCTTTTTTTCTGTGTTTCCGTTTTTTTCTGTGTTTTGTTCTATGTTTTCTTTCCCTCTCTTTATATATTTCTTTCGTTCTCTTGCTGTTTTTATTTGTTGTACTATTTTTTTTCCTTTCTTTCTCTCTGTTTCTATTTTTTTGCTTGCTTTCTCTTTTTTTCTTATCCTAATACGTGGTTTTGCCTGTGTTACGCCAAGCGATGACAGCATATGACAACATACGACAGCCCGGGCCCCTAACGTGCTCCGCACTTAATATTATCAAGGCGCTCGAAGACCAAGAGGAAGAAGACTTCTCCTATAGGCCGCCAAGCTACGGCAGCCAAGCTACGGCAGCATACGATGAGAACGTACGATGACAGCATACAGTAGCCCGGGCCCCTAAAGTGCTCCGTTCTTAAAATACGTATTTGCGCATTCCCAGGCAAGAGGCGATACCTATCGCCTCTTGTTGCGCGTGACGGTCTACGTGAGATAAAACTGGTTACTCTCTTGACTTCACTCTTGTGTCTGCGTTTTCACGTCGTGTCGTTTTAACATGAATACCTACCAAAAAAGCTCAGGAATCATTGGTCTAATTTTTTCTTTGCCTTAATTTCTCTATTTATTTATCGACTTACTCGAGTATAAATGAAAGGAAAAACGTGCGTTATCTCATCGATATATATTACTTATCTGTTTTGTTTATCTATGCAAATGTAGTAAGTCCAAACCTGCACGAATATGCTATCCAGCTAGTTGGGTCGACGCCGCAGAGTTGAGGTCAGGCAGTACTTTGAGACTTCTGGAGGAGAGAAAGAGACAACTTCTGGGGAGCTATTCTGATGTGTCCATCTAAAGATGACCCCAGTCCACTTCGGCACAGCGCATTCAGTTACTCGAAAAAGCGGTGAGCCATGATGTTCGCTCTTGACCACGTCGATGCACCGAACCCGCCAGCACATTCCCAGTGTAAGAAGAAAGAGGACGAAATGTACAGAAACAGGAACTTTTCCAGTCTTAACTTGCATGGATGTGTCGCAGATGTTTGAGAACGATGCAGGGAATGCGTACCGATCTGCACAAGTGCGTTAGAAGGGCGGTCGCATTAAACCTAATTCGATGGCTTACGCGATCAAAATTTACGCACGGCTTCCGAGGTGTTCGCCCAAGAGCGGGTGTCTGGGCGCGGCGTTCGTTGCGTTCAAGCACATTCCGTCCCTCTCATTATTCTCGAGAGCTGTGAAAGCTTCGTGATATCAAAATGACATTGCGGAAGAAGAACCGGAAACAAGGGGCGCGCTGGTTGCCGAACTCCTTCCAATCAGCTGCAGCCGAAATGCACAGTCCACTAGGGGGACACGTCGAGATGAACTCCGCAACCACAAAAAAATGAAACACGAGCAATGCATGCTGGGAACTGTGACCAGAGCATGGAGCACGAGGTGGAGCGGCTTCGGAGGAGGTTGGTGTGTGGACGCTGGGCTAGCGCGCTCGTGAATTTTCGTTTTTTTTTCTTCCCATGAGCTCACCAAGAAAGAGGAAACGAATCAAGGGCATGGTGGGAATTGCGACACGAGCCCGAAGAGGTAGCGCCTTCAGAGGAGGTTCGCTTATAGATGCTAGGCGCACTCTCTCCTATTTTTTCCCCTCTATGGTTGAGGCGCATTTCGTTCCTCTAATTTCAGTCGAGAGTCGCGAAATCTTCGGGACGTCAGAATGACATTGAAGAGGAAGAACCGGAAAGAGAGGGCGCGTTGCTGGCCCAGCTCCCGCCAATCAGCGGTGGCTGAAATGGAGACTCCATTACATGGACACATAGAGAAAAGCACCTCCGGCGAAGTGATGTATTTTGTGTCCAGATTCCCCGTTCGGGTTAAAATAAAAGACTAACGGCGGCGCGCCGCAATTATTGCGCGGCGGCGGCGGCGGCGTGGTCACTCTCGAAACTTCGGCGGCGGCGCGACCGGCGTGAGCAAAAATAGGCTGCATCGGCGGCGGAGCGGCGTGGCGGCGCACAGTTCTATGTCTATCTCGTCCACGGGATTCTGGTTTCGCGTGCGAAACTCAACACAAAATGCACTTCTAGTGACAGCTGTGCACAGCAGGTAATTACTAACACTCGCACTCACCTTTGTGAACACAGTATTCCAAATCCAAAGTAATATAATAACCACCGCCACAGCGCTAACAACACAGTTGTCGCACAATGACTGCAAGTTGACACGCCAGGCGAATACCGGGACGTATCTGTAGCAGAGTAGGAAGTTGGTACAGCATACTAAAATATTATTGAACACGTAGTATGAGTAGCGTTCTTTTCCATTATCAGCGCGGTGTAGTCCTACTTCTACTGATGTAATCGAGCTGCCGCGACGCCAAGAGCCCTGACATCGCTCACGAAAGAACACCGTCTGGTGCGAGGCCATCTTGTCTTGTTCCTTCGCACGACCCGCGTTGTAGCGTACGCATAGGCGTATCAGCCGGGGGGGGGCAAGGGGGGGCGCCAGCTCCCCCACTGAGAAAAAGTTAGGGGGGCTCAGCCCCCCCCACTTCCGACAGTGGTCACTGTTGGCTGCACGCTGGGAAACCAGCAACTAAGGCGAAGTTTTCATTCACCTCAGTAATCACTCAATTATATTGTTACGAGATAATGGGAATGTTACAGGGAATGTTACAATATAAGGAAAATTTTCCAACATTTCTGCTGTGACGATTTTCCTTGTAGGCTCTTTGCGGTGCGGGCCGCCTACGCGACGCTTTCGCGCCTTGTGCTGTAGCATTGCAGAGCAGGCTAGCGCTGAGCAGGGGCCCTATAATATTAGATTACTCGTTCAAGCTTTTTTTTCTGTTGTGTCTGGCCTGAAGTTTAAATCAATGACGACGCAATTACGGATGGGAACGAGCAAACTTTTTCTGGACCGGTCAAAACACTTTCTGCTTCAGGAAAATCATTTTCTTTCATCGAAAAGGAATAGCATCACCGCTGCTCTGTCGAAGCTGCTGTGAGCCAATGAGTGTGACGAATCTTTTTCAATGTTTTAGTTTTGCCGAACTGGAAGCACCAAAAAACGTTTCCGTTTTAGTCTCCGATCAACCTGATCAGCCTTGCTTATGGTAGCTTGCAGCGATGGCGGGAGCTTGCAACAAGGCGACGAAGAAAGCACTGGACTCGAGCACAGTGGGAAGCTCTGCTTTTAAGCTTGCCCCGCTACTTGATCCACCGGACCAGGGATATGGTGAAGCTCCCTGTTTTTTTTTTTTGCCCTAAGGAGGCTTAATTAAGAGTCGGGCTAGGTGGTTTTCATTCAACTTGAATTAACTTTTACAGCTCAAAATACAACTCAGACGGCAAAGAAGCACACGCGCGCAGCGCTGCTTATTTCTCTCTCTCCCCCTCTCTCAGCAAGGATGAGCTCGCAGATTAGTATACGCGCACAAACAGCTAAACGTCGTTATCATGCAAGTGAAAATGTTCATTATATTCATATGAATCCATCTTGCCAACTGCTATAAGTAGCCGCTGCTAATGTGATCGGCGACTAGCCTACTTGAATTACGTTTAGAAGGAGACGATCTCCGGCTATTCCAAAAAGTTTTAGGTATGGTTCATCACGTGAATGCGCTGTTTCACGTGCATGAGTTGTAATAAACACCACGAGATATCACAGATTTCTGACGTCATGTAACAAGCAGGCGATTTTACGGCACACAGAAAATTTTAAATGCCGAAGAACCAATGGCCAGCAATATGCCGTATTGAAAACAGTTCATTCTCTTATTTTTTACGTGGTCGTACATAAGTGGTCATTGCGCGATGGATCATTTTCGCGTCATTTGTTGCCTCGCATAACGGTGCTGTCTGCATGACCCAGAATGTTTCGACCAATCATACGCACCTAACGACCATTTCGTAAGGAAGCAAAGAGGGACTAGTTTAACGTTATAATCACCCGCCTTTTTTTCTTTCAAAGAAAACTTTCAGTTGTACTACAATGTCTGTTGTACTACAAAGTTGTTTACAATGTACTACGCCCCTAACACCACAAATTATACATTTTTTTAAAAAAAGAAAGGTTGACAAGTTGATAATAAGAGGAATATAATTATAGTAATAATGTTAATAAGCACGCACCAAAAACACCGTTTGGACTATTAGCAAAGCAGGCAAATTGTAATACACACAAGCCTGAATATATGCAAGAAAGTGTAATGCGCTGTAAAAAATGTATGTTAAATAACATAAAATTTACAGGTATTTTCTGTTTTACCTACATGAAATTTCTTGGATTCAGCAAAAATGGATACTCTGTTTTTGAAATGATGTAATTTGTCAGTTCAACCCTGTAAACAAATAGTTTCTATAAATATCAGAGCCACTTCGTAATAAATACCAAACGTTGTTAGATTTTACCTGTTCTTTCACAGAAAAGTTATGTGAGAGCTCTCAAGACCTTGGGCATCACATCAATTCGCCTAAAAGTTTGCTATCGTGTTTCATCCGCTGCAGAAGCGCCAAGCTTGGTAAAATAAAAGCCTTCTCTAGAGCAAAGCGTGAAGCCGACATTGACCATCTTGCAAATCAGTAAAATTCAGACTTCGAGAAAAATTTATGCCAAACTCGACAAATACCAGATGCATGTCGGCGGTCGTGTCATGTGCCTTCTGTTGAGAGGTTTTACATGATAACGAACGCTGAGAAGGAAATGAAAGGTGTTGCGCCTATTCCGCACTACACTCAATTTGCAGGGAATGACACAAAGCATTGCGCATTCTGGACGCCATTGAGAACAAAGCGTGCACTACTTTACTATTTGAACTTGGTACTAGGAAGAGAAAATATCTATAGAATAACAGAAAAAATGTGTGAAAATACAAAAAGCCTGTTTTCTGGGAAGAAATTAGAAACGAAAAATCTCTGTAGAAAAGCAGAAAAGTAATAACAGAGAATGTACGCAAAACTACAGAAAACTACTAATACAGAAAATAGACAAGAACAGAACTGTTATGTCACTAAATTTGCCATGCATTTTCTGTTTTTCTCACAGGATTTTTTTTACAGTGTACTTATTATGAAAAGGTATACCAGCAATCATTCATTGACAAAAACATGGTTGATCCCTCCGTCATAGGAATCGGCATAGCACGAAAGTAAAACGCGCCTTTACCGAGGTAATTTAATGTTTACTGCACAATGATATAGGAGCGTTTGCCCAATGTATGTTTTGGTGTTTGGCAGCCATAGCACCGTTCAACGTGGATGCACCTTCGTTGACGTTTGGTGGTACACGTCCATCCCGACGACTAACGTCCACGATTATTTATTAAACAAACCATTGCGGTATCCGTAGATGTTAACGGCCAGAGCATAATCAGAGAAAGAGGCGTGATAGCAAGATGAGCGTCGCATATTGGACGTAGAAATCGGGCTAAGGTCGCCATCCCACGACATTTTAAAGTGTGATTGAACTTTAGGTATCTAGAGGAAAACGCTAAGCGCGTCGTGTCGCCCCTGTAGCCCGACCGCGATGCGAGGAAGGCGTTACTACATCCAGGTGAGAAAGGCGCGCGTCGCAGATCTGTTTTTGGTTTGGATAGACGCTGTGAGCGAGACCAACGCTTGGGCTAAGGTGTGTTAAGGCGTTGACAAAATTGCACTTGTATTGTAAACTCGCCGAATGGGGCAGATGCGTAGCAGTACGCGTTGCAGGTGCTAATCGCGGTGGCCACAGTAATGATGAACTACTTTACCGCTTCAAGAGGGCGACACTACCCCGCTGACCAAGAGCATTGTAAGGGGATAGTGTGCGATATAAAAGGCGCGTTTGTACCGTTGCGCAGTGGATAGCGTGCTCGGCACTTGTGGCGGCGGACCGAGAGGTCATCGGTTCAATGCCCTTTGACGGAACTGTTTTCTTTGACATGTCATTGCGTACATTTTTTCGACGTCGTTTCCGTGACGGAAATGAGTCACTGAAGTCTTCGTGGACCCCGGCATACAACAAATTCTTCTTAAAATTCGGCAGATCTCATGAACTGTGGGAATCGGTTTCATGCGAAGCAGTCAGCGAGTACATGTCTGTGCCGCATTTCTTATTTTATTTCAGACAGGCGTTACGGGGTACATCGACGTGTTTTTGTAAATGAAGTAGTAGTGTGCAAATCGCGCGCTCACTAGGCGCGTCGACTACACTGGCCTTTAGAGGGAAATTTATGACCTGACTCAACTTCAGCACTCACGTTAGGGCATGGACGCAAATTTTATGGAAATGAAGTGCACGCTATGGTGCGATGATGTGAATGCCACTCGTTAGCGCATTCCTCCGTTGCCGAGCAACGCTTGATTATAGCTTGCTGAGGCATATGAGTACATATATAATGTTTATGAGACGGTTAGAAAAGCGGTGCTGACACTGAAGCCACAATTGATGTTAACTTCACATGGCGCCTGTATAATAGGAGTACATATGCCATGTTTATCACGTTTTTATAAATTTAGATACCTAGCACAGTAACCACAATGGACGTTACACGGACTTGATGTCTGCATAGTACCTTTTCCAAAGCAGATCCAAGACCTTGCGTGGTTCTGTGGTAGAATACATGACAGCCACATGAAATTTTCGGGTTCGATTCCTGCTAGGATCCTGATTTTTATTCTTTTCATTCGTCGGATCAACGCGGCCGATGCCGGATTTTTTTAAGGCTCTCGCGTTTAAATGATCGATGTCTCTTGTCGCCGTTCCTGGTAGATACAAACTTTAAGGCATACCGCAGCCCGTGGCCCGTGGTATACGGGTGGTACCCGCATACCGCAGCCCGTGGTATACGGGTATGTGACACACATGACTGAAGGAAAGAGTTTCATGACGTGCACGACATGATGTTCACGTTATTTATGTCGTGACCAGACACCTATGTTCGTCATACCCTCGTGCCCTCCTATGCCGATTTTGGTCTATACTAAGGTAATGAGGCAACTACGAGAGCACCCAGACGTAGGGGGGCCAGGTAGGTAGATAAGTAGATAGAAACGTTCAAAGCACGTTTGGTTTCCTAAGGATTCCTTCGCACTTAAGAACTCAATGCTTAGTGAGCCGGTTTTAGTCATTAACAAAAGTGATACATATATATATACTACTGAGGATGCCGCCATCTACATAATTGTATTCATGCGGAAAGTTGTGAGGTAAAGCATAAAAAGTGTCGCGTGTAATACTATTACTTGCATAACACGCATCCCTGTACATGCTGCTTAAAACTGACCGTCCCTTTTGTTTATAATATTATTAAACACTATTTAACAAATCCTCTACGTATGAAATCCCATCAAAGTTGGAATTTCGTGAAGTTCTCACTCTCTTTCGTGATATATATATATATATATATATATATATATATATATATATATATATATATATATATATATATATATATGTACATATATATATATATATATATATATATATATATATATATATATATATATATATGGGGCGTAGCCAGGGGGGGCTTATGGGGCTTCAGCCCCCCCCCCCCGAAATTTTTTTCGTATTGTGATGTATCACCGACCAAAATAGCTAGCTGCTCTGAAAATCATCCTGGATTTTTTCTAAAATCCAAGATGATTTTAGAAAAAAATCCAGAAAAAAAATTTCGCAGTCGAAAGGACACTTCGGTGTGAACATTGCAGACCACTGGCGGTCCTGTATATGGCTGTGCAGCGCATGATGCCGTAAGAAATATTCTGCAAAAGAAGGCGTAGTGCCTTTTTTGCCATTTTAGACGTGTCACCGCGAAGGAGTTACTATTGTTGACACGAAGGACGCTCTGGATTAAGATATATAGAAGGGGCCTCCAACAAACCTCAACTAGCAGTCCGCAGTAACGAAATTTAGTACCACAAGCGCTGGGAGGACAGTGAAGATGGTGGATTCCGGGAGGGGGGGGGAGGGGGGGGCTGAGAGTTTGAATTAAATTGTCACCAAACGTTGCCTCTTGAAATAATAAAGAAATAATTTCCTGCATAGGTCATTTCAGAAGGGTATTTGACCTCAGGTCTCGGAAAACATGGATACTGATTTTCAGAATTACTAAAATCTGGACGCGGATTGTGAAATACGGAGTTTTCGTTTCATGGTGATGTTGCAACTTATCATGAGCGTATGGGGTGCCTTGCGCACACGCACAAAACACTTGACACCAGTCCCGTCTCCATAGCTTGCCTGAACAAAGAGCTATTATACGTAGCAGGCGAGAAAATAATGCGAATACTATTTAGCAAACTGGCAAGGCTATTCTGTCGGAAGGCGCGGGCTGCTAGCAATGGGCCCGCGGGCCGCGTGTTTTGTACCGGAAGTGCACTCTATTCTTAGAACAAAATGCATCTACTAATTTGGGCTGCTAGGGTACGCCGATCAGCGGGGGGTGCATCCACCCAGTGAAAAAGTAAGGGCGGAGGTTGAGCACCCTTGATTCACTCTTTAACTGACCACTCTGACCTCAAAGTTGCTCTAATGTATTCAGTGTTGCCAGTGGGCTGACATTTTTTAGGTAAATCTTTGGAATACATCCAATTTTTTTCCCTGTCCGAGAAGCGAATCCACATTGACGACGCTGCTAAGGGGACTATAATGTACTAGCAATCCTGCTCTGCCAAAATTATTTCCTTCTAACGGTGATAGTGCTTCGAACGGCCCTCTTTCGGCCAAAGCATGATGACTGTCTTGTGCTATATATGTGGCGTTTTTTTTTTTTTGTTAAAGAACCAAATCACAAAAGGGCTAATTTCACGGGAACGTAAAACGTGTCAAAGTATATTTCTCTTTCAAACAAATTGTAATCAAAATGGGACAATTCCTCATCGTAACGTGAACTCAAGAAGGCAGTTCTGAATTTAAAAAAAAAATATCAGCGAAATCCTTTATCTGCTTAGATCAAACTGTGTCAGATCCATTAAATCTGCTGCTTCCACAAACACGACCAAGACAGCCAACGTGACCGAATTCAATCTGTTTTATTTGGGTCCTAGTAGGTTTCCTATATTGCTTTCATTCGACAACCTTTGCGCTGCATATCATGGCTTTCTTTCACTCTGAGAGAATATATTTGAAATAAAAGACAACTGAAATGAAGATACTGGGCACCGCCTTCTTCCTTGAAGAAGAAGCGATTCGAAACGGCGTGAAATCAAATGAGCTAAAAAGATGATGAAGAGTTGAAACAGTTTTCAGGCTACAAACAAACAAATAAATAAACTAACAAGCAAACAACGAAGCATTTTTCTGAAGGCCCTCTAGATGCTAAAAACGACAAAACGCTGCCGGCAGTCTAGAATGGTACGCATCTTTCCTGGTAGGACCACTCGATCTACAAGTCTAGTTATCATCGTTACGCCAATGCAACAAAAGACGGCACCGACGGAAGCACAAGCATGGTGTTAATGTTGTCTCAAAATATTGCTGTATCATTCATTTGCTGCGATGTAGACTTCTTTTACGAGCTAAGTCAAGCCCAAGTGAAATGTTACAATCTCTAAAAAGCCAAATACAAATTTTACTTTTGAATACTGACGAAAGTAGGCTACATAGATTTCAACCGCAATATAGATTTGAGGTATTTTAGTGACATGAGCGCACTGGCGAAAAAAAATGTTGGAGCTGGCTCGACCGTATTGTCCTTAGCAAAAAACTGCCTTTTTTTTCAGTTTCAGTGAAAGCGGACTTGGCTTTTTTAGAAGAAAAGCGCTACATATGTATGATCTGGCTAGAATAGTTCCATTTCTACTGTGCTGTTATTTAGAGCTCAGTTAGCCCGGCGTTTTGTAATACTACTAATAACAATAATAATTTGTGGAGTTTGACGCGCCCAGATTCATGGTATGGTTATCAGGCACTTCGTAGTGATGGGCTACGAAAATTTCTACCGCTTGTGTTCCTTAACAAGAACTTAAATCAAGGAGGCTCGCGCACTTAGACTAGCCTCACGCATTTCGTCTCCATAAAAATGCCACCGCCGCGGCCGGGATGGAACCCACATCGTTCGCGTGAACAGTCGAGCACCGCAACTACTGTACCACCGCGGTGGCTTCCTCTTTAAAATTTTGTTGGTTTTTTTTTGTCGTTTATAAATGCCAGTATCACGAGGTCAACAAAAATCTATATTTAACGTGTATTCCAAGGAACCACATGCTGTCTATGTGAGCTAGGTTGTCTCGTGACTCAGTAGCGCAATGTTTTGGGATAAGTGGTGTTGAAAGGTCCTGCGTAAAAAGTTAATATCTCATAAAGCACGTGAACGGATGTCTATACAACTCTGGAAACGAAGCAATATGATAGGGACTCATTCGCAAAACATCGCGCCGTCTAAGTTGCATCAGGTACAATCCTATATTCCAAAGGAAATTTTACATTTCACTTCTGGTTCTAGTCACTCGTTTGCGTTCAGAGAAACAGGTCATAATTTCTCTCACCGGCAGTTCATCGCAGCAATACATGCACCGCGCATTTTTAAGGTTCGCAATCAGTGTGAACGCTTGCTTAGTTTTCATGCAAAAAAAAATGCTATTAGTTGCACTTTCTAAAAAAGCGTAGCAGTATATTTTTAGTGGGACGTCAGGTAGAAAAGTGGACAAAGCTCTCTGGTGGGTAGACAAACTTACGTAGTATTGCGTTACAATATGCACTACCAGAAGGTAAACTAGATCACTGTGTCTATGACAACGCTCATATATGTACGTAAGTCTGCTAGGCGTAACGCTGCTCTTCGTTATTGTTTTCTTCAATAGTAAGCAGGTAGATTTCGCGGGCGAGCTTATTCTAACAGTGCGAAGTATAGCGGGTAAAAAAACATGCGCACACAGCATGAAAAATTGATTCGATCACCGTTTTCTACAGATTTTGATCAATTAGCTTCTCGAAACTAATATAATTCTGACGTTTGTAGTGAATTCTGCTGGATCGATTATGTACATGGATCTCCAAACACGAGCTGAAAAACAGGAGCATGCAAATGCACAACAAAATATAGCCAGGTTTAAATTTAGTGCATTGTTTTCTATTATAATTTATATTTTCAGTAATAAATGTGTGCTTTCTAAATGGCTTTTTCACATGACTCAACTTAAGGGGAGATGCGATTCGGAAAAAAAAATTGCGTTAATCTGTAGCCTAGGGCAATGAAATTTTTGCTGTATATGCTTTTATGCTCATTTTAAATATATAATTAGTTTTATAGTAAGTTACACAGTTTTCGTTTTCTGCCAGGATAGTGTGTAAAGTATAGTTCGTTTTGGACAAACTTTTTATGCCACTATTCTTTTACGGTTCTGAGCCATTAATAACTCATATTGCTCCACATTAACTCTAGAATGCAAATAACTATTAAGACAGTGCGTATAAAACATTTTGATGGTGAAGAAAAATTGTAATGTGATAATTCTTAGAATCCTCAGCCCCTACTAATTGCTTAGTTCTTAGTAATTATACAGGGGATATCAAGTTTTAAAAGAGATACTTGCACCCTTCACATGTTAAGATATATGTGGGCAAAATGTCGTCCCGATCGGGCAATGAGAAGTACCAAAAAATGATGTCCAAACTCAAGAAGTAGCCCAAAAAATGGATCTTGAGAAAAACGCATTTTAAAGGTGTAAGTGAAAGCTCATCTATGCGGAAAAAATATGTTATTTAAGATGATTCATTCCATCATGAGAGCTTGGCAATCATGGTTATTTTGAGCATGTGGCTTTAGGAAACCGTTCATGCGAAATGCAATCCCAATCAGCCAGGTGACAATTTCCAGGGGACTCTAGAAAATGAGCACTTTTTTTTAGTTTTTTTTGTAGCCACCTTGTGCCATTTAAAAGTGATTTTAGCCTACTTCGAGTTTAATTACACTTTTCAGTTTTTTTTGTCGTGAGAGTAGAGAGACTAAACTTCTGACAGCAAATAAAAACAAAAAAATGTGTAATTTTGGGAAAAAAACTTGCATGTTTGGACTCGCATCTCCCCTTAAATGATCTAGTGATCGTAACGTAAGTATACGAACTTTCTCACATGAAGCTTTCATATTCGAAAGTCGTAGTAAGATTTATTTCCACTAATTATGCAAAAATACACGACGATTCCGGTGCGTGCTAGATCCTGGTAGAACTATTGTTCAAGGTGAACAGCTGGAGAGGAAAATTATGATTGCCTTCTTCTCAGGAAACGTGTGATGCAGCAACGTCATGTCAGTAAAATTAAGCGCGAAAGGTAGAGTTTCGGTAGTACTAGCACGGCCGCTGGATGAAAAAGCGCCGTGGTACTAGGATGCCACTTAAACAACGTACACTTTTGCGAATGGGTTCCAAAAAAATGTACTGCGTTTCCAGAGTTGCATAGACTTTCGTTAGTTCACTTGGGAAGCCCTGTGTAAAAGACTTTTAATTGTTTCCTCCGCAATGGCAAGCGGGCACGTTTCACCGGACAGGTGCTGTGAACGATGAGAAGTGTAAAGGAAAACAAAAACTATGCATTTCATTAGATCACTGTTTTTAAGACTATATATATATATATATATATATATATATATATATATATATATATATATATATATATATATAGTGTGGACATGCGAGCCCCCCCCCCCCCCCGAACAAAATTCCTGGCTACGCCACTCATATATATATATATATCACGGCTGCCAAGTGGGATAGGTTTGCCCCCCCCCCCCACTCGCGAAAGAGTTGGTACGCCACTGGGCGTACGTATACACAACTGAGACGGCCGTTAACGCATCAGAAGCACTGTCATTGAAGGCCTAGCGGTCGAATTAATCCATGGCTCATCGTCATACTTGTGGTCAAAGCTTAAATAGAATGTTAACAGATGTTAGGATCAAACCACTCACGCGACGTCTAAAATCTGGCCTGCATGCTGCGCCCTCCCAGAGCAATAATAAAAAATAAAGAAATCAGAGAGGGAAATTTTATTTGTAGCCGGTGTCAAGAGATGGCGCAGCCTTCAAAATGTCGTCGGAATGGTATGCATGGTTCGTGGTCGTCACTTTCATGGAAACTTAATCAGCTCTGTAATTATCAGGTTCATTATTATGCAGCTTTTTATTAAAAACTGATTTATGATGAGGGATAACTACAGTACTATTACGCCTGCGTGTCTTGTCGCTCAGCCATTACATGTAAGAGAGTTGACCAAAAATTACATATCGCTTGTATCACTCGGGTAGGCCGTAATTCAGTGACTATATAAGCGTCTGCACTTCGTATTGGGTTATGTGTTGTAACGCATCACCGATTTCTGGGAGTGATGATTGACCGAAACTTGTCCTGGTCAAAGCATGTGTCGATGCTTAGGTCCAAACTAACCAGCTTTATACACATGCTTAAATATATAGCAGGCACGAAATGGGGCCCATCAGAAAGGTCATTGCTCCAACTGTATGAGGCACTTTTTGTAGGCTACCTGCGATACAGTTTACCGATTATGACCAGTCTTCGCCCGTCTTGCCTGCGTACATTGCAAAGCTTGCAAGCTCAGGTATTGAGAACATGTCTTGGGCTGCCGCGCTGTACATCAACGATGGGAGTTATTGCGGAAGCACGCGTAACTCCCATAGATGGTTATCTTTCATGCGAACCTTTAAGGGTACATCTCCGACTATTAACCCGTCATGATCGTCATCCGTTATCGACGATCCACACCCACCGACCGGACAGCACTTTCGCAGAATCAATCTCACGCCATCAGAGCATCATTCCCATAGGCTTTGCTCCAGCGAAAGTTGCAGAGGTACCAACATGGACTTTATCAAAACCTCAGGTGCGCCTATCCATTCCCGGAGTGGGCAAAAAATCGCGTATACCCTCATGTGGGCTGAAACAATTAACGTTATCGTACATATCTACAGAATATGCCTCTTCTATACATGTCTTTACTGACGGGTCTGTGTTACCCACTGCTTCAACAGCGGCGTTCGTCATACCAAGTTTGAAGACCAGCGAACGCTTCCGTCTAGACCACCGAACAACATCGACGGCAGCAGAGACTGTGGCCATCCGCGAGGTCATTCGTTATATATCGACGCAGCCTCCTCGCAATTGGACTATATTTTGTGATTCTAAACCAGCACTTCAGGTCATAGATTCGACGCTTAAACGGGGGCCATATTATCATCTTGCTCAAGAAGTGGCCGAATTACACGATGCAGCCCTGAAAACTGGCCATCAAATAAGGTATCAGTGGGTTCCAGGGCACTGCGGCATACATGGAAACGAGCAAGCCGATGCGGAGGCAAAGATGGCTCACGATAACGCCACATTCTTGTCCATACCATTTTCACGGCCGGATACTAACACCGTTGTATATACACTCCTCCGAGAAACTACTGCAGCATATTGGTCATTGCCAAGTCACCGTCACCGCCGTCTTCATGATCTCGACCCAGATATGCATTTTAGAATACCGCCAACCATGAAAAGGTGCTGTACAAGCTTACTGCACCGATTACGAATAGGTGTGGCGTTCACTCGTCGTTACCTACACCTCATCGGCCGTGCAGACAGTCCGAATTGCGAGACCTGTGACACTCCTGAGACTACAGAACACATCTTGTGCGTCTGCCCGCGATATATCACGCAAAGAAATTCGATGGCCACCACCTTGTTGAAATCTACGGAGCAACAAGTTTCTGAAAAAGTTTTGTTGGGACCACCACCTCGTCATCAGAGCGATGTTCTTAAAGCGCTAATCAAGTTTTTGCGAGACACTGAACTCGACAAGAGACTGTGCATTGTTTGTGAACGTTTTGCTTCATCACCACCCTCCTTTTCATCATCATCACCTTCTCTCTCCTTTCTTTACCGCCCCTTCTCCTTTCCTAACGCTGAGTAGCAGGCCAGAAAATGGATTCAGGCCGACCTCTCAGCTTTTCTGCCACAATAAACATCTCTCTCTCGTCCGTGCATACGCGGCTGTGGTGATTCGTTCATAGTGTGTGCTGCATGTATACTAATGAAGGAAATGTGTATTGAATTCAGTGAGCGTTGTGTGTACTATGTGTCTCGCAGACCTAGCAAAAGTGTAAGTACTAATGAATGTGTATGTAAATGCGTTGTACTAGCCTTCCGGTGTCCTTGCGTAATCCATGAATGGGCCTGACTCGCCAATTATCCGCCAAAAGGCCATCCTGTAGTATCAACAAACATCGTAAACGTTCTTTTTTTTTTAGTATCGTAGAATCCTTCCAGATGACGCCAGCTACCGCCTACTTCAGGGCTGTGGTGCTTTCACAGCTCCACCAACTTATATACTGTTGAACATCTAACTATCAAAACTGTAAACTGCTGCGCCGGAATTGTTTTGCTGCAATCAAGTGTACATTTTGGAGGCACATTTCGGTAAATAAAGACAGCAAGCCGAGCCTGCAGTCTCCGGGCGAGAACTTTTTTGCAGTAGGCGTATCTTCCAGAGTGAACGCCGTCTCGCTGGCCGAGCGAAACCTACGAGTTCCGTCGTTCCGTTTCGCGCGGTTTTCACCACCCCAGGTTTGTCTGCTTGATTTTATTGATATATCACTCGATATTCAGCTCAGCGGGACCGTTTTTTGTGATTACCAGTGCCGTATACTCTTTATCAGTTGAGAATCGATGCACTCGTTAGGCCTAATCACTTCGCTAATTTGGTGTCCGCCATCTTGATTTTGACGAGGGAGGAACGGTTCCTCCATGCAAAAGGGAGGAACTGTTTCTCCATTTAAAGACGAACATTGGGGACATCGCCGTTTCTCCCTTAATGGAGCGAGGGTCGCTCCATTTTTTTAAGAGTGTTGTTTAATGTAGCTATGCTATTACAAAAACATTCTAATCCTGTTGCGGCAGTATCATGTAGCTCTCGCACCATATGGCGGAACATGAAAAAAAAACTCGGGCGTTAACGATGTGGGTACACAAAGGCTGCGTCTGCCCAAGTCCCGTCACATGACCACTGGGAGCCGTGATGGAGCTCGGAAAAAGAACGTGTCTTTTTATAGTGATTCTATGTAACGAGACACGCGCAGACCTTTCGTTTTAGTGTACTGCGGTAACTTTCAAGAAAGTTACCCTGCTTTGGAGCTCTGTGATTGCTCGTCCGATTATCAGTAATAGATACAAATTTATTAGATAAATTTATCGTATTATATTTATTACTGCCAGTACAAAATTGAATGCAGGGCATAAAATAATAGGTAATGCAATTAATAAAGAAAACAATAGTGAGATGTTAACTATATGAGCGCCTAGTCTATCAAGTAGCCCCATATGCAAGAAGCAAAGGAAGTTCAGTACGTGTCCCCCCAAAAACTTTTCCAAATAGGCTGCCCCACATAAAAAAGCGTTTTTCGAGAATCAATATGTGGCACATATGTATATGTATGCACAACGTAAGTGGAAACAATCTTAAAGCGACACTACAGCGACACTTAGTTTTTTCTATTATAAGAAAATTACTTTTTCTCAATTCCTAAATCACCACGCTCGCCAGGACAAGACTATCGATGATCGCGAAAATATGCAAAAGGAAAATGCTGATCGCTACGCCACTTTGAAATTCGCGCACCATACGCCATGACGTAGTACATTTTGACGGCATCTACTAGGGCCCACATAGTTACAAATCCGTAAAAATGAAGTGTATTGACCTTTAAGGCGGCCGTTGATTTAACCTACCTATTTTCAGGAAATTCCGTTGAGCCAATGTCTTCGAAGTACGACCTGTCATTGCCATCGCGCGTGGAGATCTCAGCGGGATATTTAAAAGTGGAACTGCGACCTTTATTTTCTCTTGTATTACTGAACTCATGATGGTGCAATTAAAGACATTATAGTTCTCAGAGTACACTTTATCAATCTAAACCTAATCATTGTTTCACTGTAGTGTCCCTTTAAGAAATGAGCGAAGTCCAAGCCCGGCCCGATCCGAGCCCGTCACCTCAAACCCGGGCCCGGCCCTAAGCCCGGAGCTTCAGGCCCGAGCCAGGCCAGGGCCCGCCTTGAGAACTGCTTTACCCGGCACGGCCCGGCCCACGGGCCGGGCCGGGCCCGGGTTTTTGGGTAGGCCAGAGCCCGTGCAGTGCTCTAGTATGTACACATTCATATACACATCTCTTCACATACAACATTTGCACATGTTTATAAATCCGTACATTTGCATCTACTTAGAAACATAAATAATAAAAAAAATAGTTATGTACACAGAGTATTTTATTGATACAAAAAGATAACAACGACCACATACCTAAGTTGTGCGTAATGGTAAGGTTTTATTACGAACTACTGACATTGTTCAGCAGAACAAAAAAAAAACTGATGGCGATGCTAAAAAAATGTCAATGTCAAGAGGAAAATGTTTATTAAAGTTGAACAAAACTGATGCTTTCGCCATTCTTCCATATTGACGTAGAGGAAGGGTTCAGAATTTTCGCATACTTTCGTGGGCGTAAACCCAATAAGATGCAATCCATTGGGTCAGGTGTTGAATTTACCTAGGTTGTATAATTTTGTCAAACAACAAACTATGATACATAGAAATTGTAAGCATATAGAAGCAAGAAATGGTCGAGTACTTCGTCTTACGCAGAGTGTGTACATTGTGTACAGTTCACACCCATGTTCGTTCTGGAGCGTGTTCTATGGATCAATCAAAGGAGCTACTTCAACTCGATGTCGCCAGTGGTCTTGTCGGTCAGCTGCGGCGGCCCCTTCTTGCCCTTCACGAATAGCTTCCTGCGGGCCTCTCTCGTGGCCAGTGAGTGCAGTAGTCTGTCCCAGAAGTTCGGTTCGCCCCAACTCAGGTAATTCGCTGACCGCATGTAGAGACGCAGTTCTTCGTCGAGCTCACCGGGATCCAGTTCGTCCACCAGGACAATGACGAGCCGGTTTATGTTATCCTGCAACGCACGCTGGTGCGCTAGCCGGAACTCCAAGCGGCACCACTCACTCGCCAAGAAGTTCCTGCGGCGCAATCGATAAATCGCAAACTTAATTGTTTATGAACATTCTACAAGCGCATTAATCAGGCGAAGACGGACGCACGCGCATATACAGGGTTGCTCAAAAGTTTCCAGGCCACGCTGCCATAGAATTACTTTGGATAGTGGTCCGGGAAAATTTCGCCAGCCCTGCATAATGGCTTCCTCACATAGAGGCGTCCTCACCACTGGCGAGATCAAATAATGCGAAATCTGCCTTTGCCTACCAGCCGGCTTTCTAATGCCCTGTAACACATAGTAACCTGTTGCAATCCATGTGGCTCCGTGAAGGTAATTGCCATCAAGGGGCCACATGGAATACTCAAGTGGCCACATGGAATACATCAAGTGGCCACATGGCGACATGGAATACACGGAATACTTGTGTGCCTGCTATTGCAGGCACACAAGTATTCAAGAAACTCTAGACCATCACGGATGGACATCATGCTGCGGCTTTGTCAGTTGACGAGGGAATACAGTCGGACCGACCCTTGCAGTAGCCATAATTTACTGTAATTCATTTGAAAACTATAAACGTCTTATCGCCTATGAGCAGCTCCTTAGCTGCCACGGTATTAGGTATTGCAATGCGCCAGAAATTACATATCTATTACCCAACCACCATGTTAATTGTTGAGTAGTCTACTATGTCGTGGCAGACTGTTCTTTATGCATATTTTCTCACCACCAACACGACCCCCTTCATTAGGTTTGGGTGCCGGATGCATAGCCCTAGAAATAAACGATTCAGCGGACACAGTGGCGGCAGCATCGATTAAAGGCCAATGCTTAGGTTTATAACTAAGTATTTACTGAATTAAGAGCATAATACTCAGCACTAAGCTTAGCATTCTACTATACTCGGTAGCAACCTGAGAATAAATGGCAGTTGCGCCCTACAACTGCGGCGCGCCGGCCCTCAACCTGTGAAATGCAGTCCGGCCACCTGATGTCTACTCGAAACTTATTTACTTTTTTTTTACTTATGTAAATCCTACGCTTATTAAGAATTAAAGCTTCACATTTGCTACCTAAAGTATTACCTTTGGCTGAGCAGCACTGTAAGAAAAAATGCCGAAATTTGTCAGGACGTTAACGTTGCTCACCGAAAGCAGCGACGCATGGTATCTCTCAGAAAGTCAGCTATCTGAATCACCGAATAAGTACTTGACGTCACAAAAAAAAAGTCAGCGCTACTGGACGCAGCCCTTATTAACATTTTTTTCTAGGAGGAACAGTGATGGCTCTGGGTGAGCTGACATTTTTTCTTATGTTGTAACCGAGTGTTGTGAACTATTTCGAAAATTATGTATTAATTTGCAAAATCATGAATCTTCATTCGAAAGCACCTAAGATTTTCAGTACATAAGGTGCTCGTAGCACTGCGGATGTCGCTTCACCGCGAAATTTGAAGCTCGATTCAGTAAGCTGCGCTACCTAATTGGACCACTAAGTTTTGGGGGCGATGCACCTCAGGATCGAGGTTTGCCCATCCGTTTGGAGTCCGTGCGCACGGCATGGCACAGCCCGATGCACGCTGCCTTGAAAATACGCGAGGCCTAGGCTAACTATAAGGTAAGAGGTCGCTGTTCCCGGCGAAAATAACCTATCGAGAAGAGTATTGATGAGTTGATCTCTACTAAAATGCGCCTAGATGTTGACGCTTCTCAAGGAAACCTACAACACAAAGGCACACGTCGAGCACAAGATGTCTTAACAAATTACCCATATTAAAGTGGTATTTTGCCACCGGTAAGATCGCTGGTTCTTGGATTAACTTTCAAGGCATATCCTCCACTCCAGCAATTTTCTCAATCCTCCTTGAATTGCCTAAGACGACTGGAAGGTGAAATAAATTTACATTTATATATACACTTTATATGACTCAATTTACATTATATGGACCCCGGAACGATCTCCAGGTGCTTCGCGCACTCGCCATTATTCACTTCGGGGAGATGCGTGGATTTTTACTTCGGACAAAACTTACTCAATTTCTTTTCCTGAAGTTTATCATTGTAAAGAAGCAGAGTCTATCGAGCACGTTATCAGTGACTGTCGTACACTCATACTGCTAGCTAGTTCGCATGGGACTGTGATTTTATCGTAGGAGCGACAAGGGCGTCCAGACAAAGAAAATTCAAAACGCAAGCAACGATGTTTCTGTTCCGTGTTTCTTCGTCGAATTACTTACGTCTACGATGTCCACATTTAAATCTCGCCAATTACATATCTATGACGCAGCTGCTACTCACTCTGTAAGGACTAGAAGCGTCCGCCGCGAACAGGCAACAGCGTCGCGGATGATGTCTTGAATAAGATAGCCTCCTTTGAAGTTTCGCTCGTAAGTACAGTACGAGAGGTCCATGACCTCCAATTCCGGAAGGATTTCGTCGTGTACCCAGTCGATGTCCTTGCTGCTGAATGAGACGAACACGTCGAACAGCTTCTCCGCGTCGTCGTCTGCAGCACACCACGCCAAACCAAAAATGCCATGGCCACGCAGCCACATCCTTAGCATGTGCTTGTAGCGCTGATAAGTGGCTGACAGCCCCAGTAGGAGCACCAAGAGACCTGTTGGCCATGCAAGATAAACACAAAACCGCTAACTGTATCCTGACTGCCTCAAAAAGACATAGAAGCTATCTCCAATCATAACTCTGTATAGAATTGGCAACTGCATCGCAGCGTCAAAACTCTCTTGTTTTCCTTTACAAACATAGTTACGTACTCACAACGTTCAAGCAAAATGTGAGCATTACGCAACTGCGATCGTTGCCTGCCCTAAGGCGCAAGGACGCATTCTCCGACGCCTAGCTTGTTCTTTCCTGTCCTGACGCAAATTCCGAACCTTAATCAAGGAGTCCTACCGAGTGCTCAATGATTCGTATACACCTTCCGAGCATTACTACCTGGTCATACAAATTATCGTTATGAGTTATTTCCCCCCAGATGCGCTCAGAATGCAGCCGCATATAGTTGAGAACATGACCTGATCTAAGTCACTATTTTGCAGCACGAGCATGAGAACTTACATCCCCAAAGCGGTCGAAGTTTCCGTTAAATTGTGTATTGACCTCAAGTTCTTAAGTGTTTTCGTAGTACATTGTGTAATTCCACAGTAGTCTGACTGAACAACCAACTAGGAAACAAATTTTACCTTTGTTCTCACTAATCTAGCTGGATCTCGACAGTTATGATCATGAATGTCCGCGTTCGCCTCATGACAGGTAGTTTGCGCCGAGTAACATATCTTTCTACCTCCAATACAATTTCGTGCCCTGACCCGCCAAAGATTGCTGCGCCACCTCATAGAATACCTAGTACAACCACACCGGAAGGACGCACTACACAGGCCAACGAACTATGACAACGCCGCATTACACGAGGATACTGCCTGAACCCTGCAAGCTAATTATATCCAAGAAAAGCTGGCAATGGCATCAATTATACTCTACCAGCTCCCAAAGTAATAATTATACTTACTGAAAGCCAGCAAGAGGTACACCACTCCTCGTGGAATCGCAGCCGGGCAAAGGTCATTCTGCCCCAGGGTAATGAATTGTTTTCGTGACACAAGTAGATTGGCGCTTTTTCCGCACATGACGTCCTTGGCATCCCGAACCTTTCAAATGTAAGCGAGAGACGCGAACCACATCAGAAAAGTAATACATAAATGAGGGAACAAGGGTATCTCAAAGATTGTAGGCCGCATGTGCACACGACTTCCTGGTATTTTAACGCGAAAGCGTTTGTAAGTCCGAGTCTCAGAAAACGCGTTGCCAACGTCGACCGGGGTAGCATTGTCCATGAGCGAAAAAATCCTAATCGATACAAGGAACAATACCTAATGGTCAAGCCCGAATCGAACCGAGGAACATGGCATGGCCGTCAAGTCTAAGGCCATGGAGCCTCGCCAGAGCTCGTAAATGCTTTAGAAAATTAATCTAAACGGCCTTCATGTCGGGCGTAGGGTCATGTTAAAAGACGTAATGCTGCGCAGAACAAGCGTCATACTGAACCAGGGACGTCACATCATGAGCATTCCAGAACAAGTGCGTGGTTTAAAGGTATGTGATGAATATTGAGTTTTCCCAGGTAAACAAAAATAAATGAATAAAGTCACATAAAGCAGGTGTCAGCGTGGTAATTCGCATGCCTCAATAAATAAGTTGAACCAACTTTCAGGTGGCGCACTCAGCGTTGGATGCCGATGCCTCCCCGTTGAGTGCGAGTCGATAATTATAGTTAAGTGCTAGTTAGTGGTTACAAGCAATATTTCATGCCCGCTAGGAATATTCACATATTTGTAATGCTGAACCTCACTATATTTACGATGTCAATGTGCTCACCACATGTTGGTGCGCATGCATCCATTGTCTGAAGCTGTAGTCAGCACAGTCGCACGTGTAATGGTTGCCAGACAGCCAGATGGACGTAAGGTTCAGCTGCGTCGTCGTTAAGATGGGCAACCGCTTCAGCTTATTGCCGCGCAAATCGAGGGACTTTACTGTATCGGGAATAGAGGTCACGTTGATACCCGACAGGGCCATTGTCTTTCAGTGAGAGCACTCGTAGATGCGGCGCTGCTTTTTTGATAGTGTCATCTAGGTTGCGCAGTTGATTTCCACTCAGGTCCAATCGCGTCGTACCTTCCGGGAATACCCTGGGAAATTCTGCCAGCTGTCGCTGACGAACAGTTCACAGAAATTTCACGCCCTCCGAGTGATCCTTCGTGGCACTCACACTGGCATCCAGGCTCGCACTCATCTTTCCACGTGAAGAAATCTTCGTGCACCAATTCGCTGAAATATTTTCCGTTTAAGCCACAACGGTTCCGCACACGTCGTGATTCCTCTTGGTTGAATTTCGCTATCCTCTGCTTTAAGCCATGCCAGTCTGCAGTCACAGATGAAAGGATTGTCTGAAAGAAAATACACAAGGAGCGATTAAGAAGTGAGGCATTCAATACTAAGCGATTTCAATATAGCGGCGTTGCTCTTAAGCAAATGACACGTGCTTATGAACTTATCAGTCAAAACATGTAAACCAAGTACTGTTCGACCTTCCGTAAAGGGTAAAGGAAAACAACGTGGCAAACTCGCGGGATGTTTTCTTTTGGAGGGACAAGACATCATATTCTTGTGCCCACTGGTTTACTTGCGCAAAGTTATATAACTTTTCAATTTATACTTGTTAGACCGTTATGCTCCGGCGCTATGCTTTCACCCCAGGACAGCGTGCGTTGATGACACGGGCATGTACTCATTTGTTGCCAAGCAGGCCCACTTTAATGGACACTTAAGCTTGCACGACTTCACTGTCGCTGATTGCTCCGTTATGTGTTCGTTATCAGCACACCAAAAAGCAGTCATAACGTTATTTCCCACTTACAAAAAGTTATATCAGCCCTTCATGCGCCATAAATATTTACCCAAGGTCGCCGTGAGATCTTCGCCAATTTCAGGGCACAACCGCCACATGTACTTTCCTTGAGAACGAAATCGTGTAAAACAAATTCCCCCCAATGACTTTCGTAAGAGGATTGGCGGCAGCAAAGATGCAAACAGGCGTGTGTCAACGAATAGTAGCCAGCCAGAAAATTCCGCGACCGGAGGCTCGAACCTTCCATTCCGTTGGTTTCTAGCAGAGCAGATGAATGTGCTGACTACTACGACTTCCGCTCGCGTTCACGAAGTCAACCAGAAGTGCGATGCCGGCAGTGTTCCGATGGTGAGTCAACAAAGACAGCATGCGCTTTGCCTTCCACATGATTCTTCATTTTTTTTAAACCTGTGAGAGCGGAAGCGCGCTCTCACAGGTTTCAATGCTGTCAATTTTCCTCCTCTACATGTTAAAATCGCCTAACTAACTGCCCAACTAATGAGTCACCTAAATACTACCTAATTGAACTGAGGAAAGCTGCCTCACCCTTTCCCACATTATGCTATCCTGCATTCCAAGCCTGTTGCCTATTTACCTTACGAGTATTATAGCTCTTATCCTACCGCTCAACTGTCCTTTGCCTTCCCTTACTTGCGCTGCCAAGTGCCTCCATGAACTGTCTCGCAATCGGCTACATATTGCGCTTTGTCTGTTCGTTAATCATCACGACTAATTTCTCTTCTCGTCTGCTTTCATGGCCAAACCTGCCTCTTCAGATGTCCGCCGTTTGCCGCCATCTTTTGGGACAACTTACTTCTGTACAGTCACAAGCTGTATTCAGTTACGCATTCCTGCTGTCTAGCATATCTAGTCGCACGTTCAGCACGCTCAGCCGCCACAGAAGTTGGTGATGTCTAGAAAGATTACAAACAGCGAAATACTCGCATAAAAAGCAGAAATAAAAATACGAGCAATAAAAAAAAATAGCCAGGTGTTTCGTGCGTTTCGGACGTAGCGCCTAAAAACACGTGTGTAGATCAGGTTTTCTCCAAAAAAATACCTGCAGGAAAAAATTTCCCTGACATTACTGTACACGAATAATCTAACCAGCTCTAAACGAATAAAAAGATCGAATAAATCATGTTTCTCTCGCAGCAGACGCGCATCAGCGTAGGCGGGCTCCAGCTCGGCGCGTACCAACCTGTTCCGCTACCAATACATTTTCACGAACCTTTATTTACGGAGGCCGGATCAGCCGATGAGGTCTCGTTGCCTTCGCTATCTGAGTTAGACCTAAGGTCAGCTGCCTTAACATGTGGCGGCATTGTTTGCAGTATTCTCAATGGTTTACTTGCACTGGCGCCAAATAAAAACAGTGCTGCGTAATGCACTGCGTAAAGGCAGCAACCTCGACCGGCGAACCTTGTGAACCTGATTAGGTTCGAGCAGCATACGAAATGCCAGCGCGATTCGAAATGCTTTCACTTGATCAGAGCAACACAACGAACTGTTCTTGAAACTATAAGCGCCTACGAAAAATTAGGGCAGCTTCGCACTAGGGCTGTCAAGCCTGAAGGCCGGAGCTGGCCAGCCTTCTTTGTTTCTCTTCGGTTTTCTCTTTTTATTTGCTCCTGCCTTTCTTTTTCCGTTTTTTTCCTGACTTTCTTTTTTCTCTGTTGATATTAAATTCTTCCTCTCTATTTATTTCTTTCTCTTTCTTGCTCGTTCTATTTTACGACCTGTTTTTTTCACAGTTTTTTTTTTCTTCCTATTTCTCGCTTGCTTCCTTTTTTTTCTATTGAATACGTGGTTTTGCCCAGGTTAAAACAAACGACGACAGCATACGACAACCCTGGGCCCTAAAGTATTCGACACTTATTATCATCAAGGCGCTCGAAGAACAAGAGGTAGAGGACTTCTCCTTGGCGCGAGTGCATGCTCAATATGCTTCAGATGGCTATGCTATTCGTAGTTTTGCCTGCGTTAATACAAGCTACGACAGCATACGACGGCAGCATAGGACGGCATATGACAGCCCGGGACCCTCCGCACTTAAAAAAAACGCTATGGAACTGAAAGTAGATGACCGCGAGCATGTGGTAGGTGGTCATCATAGTTCATCAAGGTTAAAGGACGAATTTCAATGCACACTGTGCACAGCGTGATTCCTAAAGTTCAAAACAGCTGCAGCTTTTTGCATATAGATAACTTTCTGTATATGTTATGAACGATTCATATGAAGGAGCCATATAGGCTGTCAGTTTGGGTGCATTTGTCTGGATTACGAAGAGTCTTATGGCAGAAATTTCGAATAGCAATTAAAGAACCTGGAAAAAAAGCGTCTTAAATAGTAATAGTTTTTATTTCCACTCAACCAGATGACTGTCACACATTACGTCCCTCTGTGACATAACACGATCATCGCTATTACTAAATGAATATCACTAAATGCGCGCCACTGACATCATCGCTATTACTAAATGTGCGCCAAAGCATATCGCTTATAACACTTTTTTAAAAGAAATTTCAAATATGCGCCCATAGCTTTAAAGGAAACCTTGTACCTGACTAAGATTAGGCTCGTGTTGCAATACGCATGCACAGCGTGGGACCCCTTCACAAATAATGTAGTAGATAAGTTAGACCAATTAAAAAAAAAGAGCTGCAAGACTCGTCACGGGAAAATATCATTACAAAATACGAAGTTTCCAAATCCGAGAACAACTGGGGTGGAAGTTACTTTCCATCCGCAGAAACATAATCAGGCTAAAGCTTCTACATAACATCAACACCGGTAACACGGGAATCTATAAGAACACATATATAAAACAGACTCATTATCAGTGTAAGAGACGTGACAATTAGAAAAAATTCACAGCATATCCACGGAGTGAATGATGATGAGTGGGCGAAGCTCCGGAGGTTCATCGGTAAACAGTGAATCTTCCGTGAATTCTGCCCAGTACATCATCAACGACGTGAGATCGGGCGCGTTTATACTAAAGGGTCGATGAGAGCCATGGCGACTTGCAGCTCACTTTAATTTTACATGTACGCTGTGAATTTTATTGTTTAATCACGCACAGGAGAAATCGCACACAAGCAGGGGCGTAGCCAGAAATTTTTTTCGGGGGGGGGGGGGGCACCCCTTGATTTCGCGAGGGGCACCTCCTTGAAATGGTCATTTTTCGCACTGTATGCCATGGCGAAAAAAAATTCCGGGGGAAGCACGTGCCCGGTGTGCCACCCCCTGGCTACGCCACTGCACACAGGCGCTACCTTGGAGGTCAAAATGTAGTGCCTATATATACGGGGTGGTCAGTGAACGGTTGTGCAGCGCGAGCAGTCGGTTTTTTCAATCAAGAAACTCGCTAGCAGACGCTGCCTGCGTCGGCGTCGCGAGGCGAGAGAGGGGGGGAACCGTAGGAGAGAGGGGGGAAGCGTAGGAGAGGAGAGGGTTAGGGCGCCCCTAAAATCGAAGAGCAGCTGCACCGCCAACGCCATTTAGCGTACCTTCACACAACCGCCATATTGTACGCATGTCTATGGGACAGCGCCCTCTCGGAAACGAGACGAGAAATGGCATGCGTACAGGGCCATCTAGTATATCGTCACCCAACTGCGGTTTGTATGTAATTCTATGGGACAGCGCCATCTATTATACTGTTCGGGAGATACTGCCGGTTACGCCTGACGCGTGACAAGGTTAGACTAAGAGGAGCTTCGCCCCTAAAAAATAAGGCCCTAGAATGTCGTATTAACCCTTTCAGACGCCACCTATGAAGAACTGTCTGTAAATGGGTCACAACAACACAACGTTATTTCAAGGCACTCAGTATACTATTGCAACAAAAATAATGTCATAATATGCTCATTTATGTGTGTTATAGTAACTTATTCTAATTAAGTTGTAATTAAATATATGTTTATCCTGAAGTCATTCATGCTCTATTTTGGCATAAATAGAATGGAATCTCGGGCTAGAAATATAGTACAAATTCGTGTTTCGTTACGTCCGTTTAGAGCAAAGAAAAAAGTATACTTTTAACATGGCTCGCAGGACGCGGCTCATCGAACGACTTGTCGAACGGGGTAGTGCCTTGAGCAATGTGATCATACGCAACAGTACGCTGCGAAATGAAGTTAAATGAAGACAAATTATTATGCAGGAGGTTTAATCTATCCGAAGCTCAATGTATCTCGCTTTCTCTTAGCCGCTAGTTGATACAAGGAGCAAAAACAAATCATATACACAATTGTGTACATAGCGTTTCAAAGGGTTAAGGCTTTTGAGTTTTGGTTCTTTCCTCGAACAACCGAATAACGGAATCTGCTTCCTGATGATACAGTATCTTCATCAAACTTTTCTTCCGCCATAGAGAACTTTCTATCAATGCGTATAAATATGACTTCAATTGTCTTTATAATTCAATGTTTTACGCTTTTTTTCTTAATATTACTGCGCTGTATCTTTTCTCGCGATATCTGTGTATGCTAAGTCTCTGGTTTTGATACTGCTGATTTGTGATATTTTATCGCAGTTTTACACGTGTAATTAATCCCCTATGATAATGTCAAAGGTATATGTAATAAATAAATAAATAAATAATAAATACAAACAACATTTGGCAGCTCAACTGCTGTGAAACCTTAAGAAGTGCGTCGCGCGAGCACCCAGCGATTTCCTTTCGTAGAGTTCTCACTACTCCGTTTTCCAAGGCGTCATTGACGCCAATGTCCGAGGTAAGCATGTAGGGTTTCCCCGGCACGAGTAGAATTTTTTTAGATAGATTCACAACCTCGGCGGGGCATTCGCGTGCTCGGCGAGGCGGCGACGCCCTCTCTGGCGCTCAGCCTGAGTCAGCCCCATGTTTCCGAAACCTTTAAGCGCTTTGCAATGAATTAATCGAATTATCTCTTGAATATTGCTGTGAATGATGTTGTTTTAGACCTTGCTCGTTCATTTCGACACGGGTTTGATCATTACGAACCTTGTTATGGACTCTATTGCGCGCCTTAGTGTGAGCGCATTCACGCCGCATGAGATGGACGAACGACAAGCCGGATTCCTAAGGTCCTCCGCACTTAAAACAAAATTAATTTTGTTTAATTCACATTTTAGTTGATCAAGCTCCGAAGACTCCGAAGACAACTACGCTCACCATCGACGCTTGCGAAATTCGAGCACGCCTTAATCATAGGACTATGTTGTACTATCCCGGCAAAACAGACGTGAAAAAACACTTTCAATGAAGGCTTCCTTGAATGAACGACCTCTCCTGGGCGAGATATAAAGCACATATGGAGTCGCCTTTACATCTCCAATACATAAACGAAAAGCAACGCTAATATCGGTGATGGTTTGCCCGAAATTAGCATTCGCACACTATTTTTATATCTTTGGGCGCCAAGAGCATTTTGTAAAAAGCACTAAGGCGATTCAATGAATTTTCAATTGGAACAGTTTGCACAGGACAACGCCTACAGATGCTGGTTTTAACGAGGCCGGAACACCACGCGGACTCTAACAGTAGTACTATAACGCACAATACATGAGCTGGACAGCGACTTCGACTGAGCTCATAATCGCTTAACTCGAAAATATGCACCGTATATACAATAAAAGAGAACAAAGTGGAGTCATTACCGTGAATCTTTACAGTGGCTTTGTCGGTGATTTCTCGCGCAAAATCACTTCTTCGAAGCAATCACACTTGATTTCCTGCAAGGCTCAAAGACCGCAGGGTGGTTGCACCGATGAAAGCACGTTGCACGTCGGTGATGTTGTTCACTTCCAGGTGAATGGCCGTCAGTGCTGGATTGCTTGCGAACTCCCCAGCTTCTAATCTCAATATAATGTTATACGACGCATCAAGATATTGCAACTTAGGCAGACTTCTCACAGAGCCGTTCAAAGAAATTATTTGATTTATGTGCAGACGCAACGTCTTTAATGTCAAAAGGCCTTTGAAGGCGTTCCTTCCTAGCCAGCCGATGTGATTTGAACTTAAGTCGATATGTATTAGTCGAACGTTGTCCTGAAAAGTCTCAGACGGAATGCAAGAAATGTTATTGTTGTTCAAGTAAAGCTCACGGAGCTCACTCAGGCCTCTAAAGGCAACGCTGATGTTCCCAATGCGGTTAAAAGACAAGTTTATGAGCTGAATCCATCGCGTTCTATTGAATAAGATTGAAACTGTGGTTAACTTGTTCATCGACAAGTCTATGGATTCCAGAACTGAATTATGTGCAAAACAAGAATAACTTAACTTGGCAATTCTGTTATTTCTTAGGTCAATGGTGTTCAACTCTTCAAGTTGCTGAAAAGCTCTGGGCACTATGTTTGTCAAGTTGTTATCTCTGAAGTTCAGCCGTCGAATGCGACTATTCCTGGATACAAACTTGGTAATCGTACACATGCAGTTCTGCTCCAGCCTGAGTTCCTTCAAATATTTCAAATACGGCAGCGTGAATCTTGCTAAGCTCTCCTCATCGCAAATCTTGTTCTTGCCGAGATCAAGCACCTGAAAAAAAAAAAACAGAAAAAAACCTTAGTTTGTTACGATGAAAATTGCCTTATGTTGAACTCGCGAAAAGCTCGCTACCTCAAGCGAAAGGTATATTTTGATTAGTTTTGCAGGGATTATGCGCAGAGGCGGCTGCTGCAGTGGATTTGATCTTAGAACGCTTACGCGCGTTGTAAGGTTCTCCATAACGTGCCAAATGGGTCTCCCTCGCTCTAGTTTTTCACCAGCATATTCGCCATTGCTTCATATTTCTAGCCTCATGCCACGCAACATCTAAAACTACATGATTAGACAACGCCTGTCGCGTGCACAGCTCTGCGCCTAAAACGGTCCAGCTAGGGCGTCATACGTGGCGAGGCTGAGCTACCAAGCACCAGCGAAGCCGCTTCGCCTTGTCACGGGGTACCACTGCGGTGAGGCGCCTAGCGACGGCAGCTACGACGGCCCTCAGCAGCGGATCATGAGGCGAGAGAGAGATGCAGGGGTCAGCTACGGCTGGACTGGCCGTGAGGCAACAGCGTTTTCCAATTTCTCTGGCTCGCGCCTATATGGCTCTTTTGCCAACGTATCGCCGCATGCGCATTTCGTTTCGCTGGCGCTTCGGCCGCTCAACGTCATTGAGACGCGATTAATGACCTTGCAAGATCATAACCAGACTGGAGAGGCACGCCGGCCTGGAATACTCACGCCCCTCTCCGGCCTGGCCGTGCTGATACGTGTAATAGTACAGCTTTCGTTCTAATACTTCAGCAGGCCAACAGAAGTTTTATTGGTGCTCACACTAGCGTATACTGAAATCTCCTAAACGTGAAGTTTGCGATCAGCCATCGCTACACACACAAAAAAAAACGAAAGATTTTCTTTCGTCTGCTCAGAAATAATTGCGAAGGTTGTTATGCAGCTCAATGATATAATTAATTCAAGATAATTATAGTTTCTTTTTCCGTTTCCGTAACTAATTTAAACGTTGCTAATACGTTCCAGAACTTGTGCATTCTAGCGTTTATATCAAGAAAACATAAAATGTTTTACTGGAATTGCTTCTGTACTCTTTATGAAATGTGGCACTTGTCACTTTGTTACCTTTTTATTGAGTGTTCAAGCACATTGTCTTTTGAAATAAAAATAATCTTTCACCCGTGATCCACTTCTTTATGTCATCTAATCGATAAATGCAACGCCTTATTTGGCGAACTTAAGTTAATTTGACCGAATCTATCTATCTATCTATCTATCTATCTATCTATCTATCTATCTATCTATCTATCTATCTATCTATCTATCTATCTATCTATCTATCTATCTATCTATCTATCTATCTATAGATATACAAAGATGCCTCCTTTTTTCGCGCTATCATGGTGTCTAATCAACTTAATGCAGAATTATCGAAATTATCAAGAAAACAATAAACAAATATTTATGCCGTCAATGGACTTTCATTTTTTTTGTGAAAATGTAAATCATGAAGTTATTTTGTATAGCATCATTATAACAACCGCAGGTTTCGTCCCTCGCGACTTCTTTCAAAATGTGAGCGCGTTTCAATTAACCTGAAACGCACTCTGCCGCCTGCATTATTACGTACCGTCACCAACAATAGCACCGCGCGCATGTAACGATGATATTATTGTCGGAAAAGTGGCCGTCAGATGATTCCTTGTCCATCAAGATGTATCAAGTGTGTGTGCATGTATATATATATATATATATATATATATATATATATATATATATATATATATATATATATATATGTGTGTGTGTGTGTGTGTGTGTGTGTGTGTGTGTGTGTGTGTGTGTGTAAACTTTTGTGCGCTACAAGTAAACAAAATCGACGAAGAAAATGATACGGGACAACACAAGTTCACTTTCTTCGTCGATTTCGTTTACTTGTAGCGCACAAAAGTTTACACTATGTACAACCAACTGGCCCCTACCCTGGCTCTTCTAGTAGTGTGTGTGCGTGTTTTACCAGTATATAGTACGAGGCTACAGCGCTTTATCGTCAACAGTGCCCACCATGTTTGACTAGTGTAACATTGGAGGCGCATTTCACACAGCCAACACGAAGCTACTGAGTGCCGCATCTGCTGTGGACGAAACTATGGTCTCGTCCGCCTCGGTGGAACAGTGGCTACGGTGCTCGGCTGCTCACCCAAGGGTCGTAGGGTTCAATCCCGGACACGGGGGTCGCATTGCGATGGAGGCGAAATGTTAAATGCCAGTGCAATGTGCGATATCAGTGCACGTCAAAGAACACCAGATGGTCAAAATTTCCGGAGCCCTCCACTACGGTGTCTCTCATAATCATATCGTGGTTTTGGGACGTACAACCCCAGATATTATTATTAAACTACGGTCTCAAACTAAGCAATCATAGTGTCACGTAGCCATGAACAAGCCGGCACTTGGGCTATTAAACATGAAACTCTTTCTTGGGTGAATTTGTGCCCAGGAAACAACGTTTTAAAGTACAATCACTACAGGATGCACACTGATAGCGGCGATGAGAGCGTCGACCATCGGTAACCTGATCTGCAGTAAGGTGCGTCGGCATTTGCATATAAGAAAAATTATTCTTGGGTGAGTTGGTGAACGTTCATTTTCGATTTAAGGCGCGAAAAAACGCAATCACGAGAAAGGCGCGCTGTCCCATGCCCTTTCTCGTGATTTTGTTCTTTCACGCCTGGAAGCATGTATGATAACTTACACATGTAGCAACGAAAATTCCAGTCATCTGCGACGGCCGCGTTACTTCCAAATTGACACTACTCTTCGTGTTGCTCTAAAAAAAAACGCCAGGCCTGCGCGGAACGCGCAGCACAGTCACAGCGAAAGCTGGGAGAGCACCATTTCTAAAACCCGTTGCTATCTATCTTGGGGCTACTAATACAAGTACGCTTGCAAGGTACCCACTACTCCATTAATTGATTCGGTGGCTGATGACGACGAAGAATTATGGCTGAGCCCTTTGTAATGGGTTGGAAGCATTCAACGACCCCCCTCGTAATGCAATTCATATTGCGTGACGCCTGGTTACACAAATGGCATTCTGTGACGCCTGGTTGTCGTTTAACTCTTCTGCCACGTTATATTGCGCATGTTAACGCGGTTCCTTCCCGACATAATTGCTTGTATAGGGTTTTTGTGCGCTGGGTTTTCGAGCACAGGCATGGCTCAGTGGTAAAACACTGGGCTGGCTCGGAGCGGACCCAGGTTCGAACCCCGTTCCATCCTGAACATTTTTTCTTAAAGTTTTTTTTCTTATTTCGTGCGATAGCGGTTACGGACACCGGCAGCGGCGGCGGCGGACAACTACGGCACCCTTGTTGTGATCTCATAACAGCTTTCGCTGTAATAATCTGGCAGGTTCTCAGACACACTAGCGCAATTTCCGCAAGGCGGTAGTTACACGTGTAACGGGCCGGTTACATAAAAATATTTTTTAAAAAAACGTGGTTGATCCCTCCGTCATTAAATTCGGTATAACACGAAAGTGAACGGTCTCTTCACAGCAGTAGTAGACTGTTTCTTACACATCGATGTGCATGATGGCACGATATGTATTGGTGTTTACGCGATATGTATTTTCCCCTCCATCTAAAAGTTGGCCGCCGCCACCGGGATTCTACCCGCGGTGTTCGTGTGAGCAGCAGTGTTAGCCAACCAATTTTTGGGAAGATACCCTACGTCAGAGTAAAAATTACCCTACTTTACCCTACACAACTTTTTTTTGTGTTACGCTACGTTTTACCCTATACCTAGGAATGGCGCCGTGTAACAATGATAACGTACCAATAGCGTACGCTCTACGACGTTCAGACGTCTGGGGTGTCTCCGGGATCGGCCCACCTATGACTGTACGACGATGACATCTGATGACGTCACTATTTGACGTCACAATGTGATGCCACAGTGACGTTACAATGACTTCATGATGACATCAAAAATTCTGGTGACATGTCATGCTATAATGACATCATGAGGCGGCGTCATTATATCATGATGATTTTTTGCAACACTCTCGTTGACGCCGACCATCACTTTTCGTGTATGATGGGGCATCTAATGCTTTCGCCTTAATAAATGAAGCCGGGGGAGGGAGGGGGAGGCAGAGCACGTCCACCGCGGTGACAAGCATCTGCAACGCAGAGAGCACTTTCGCACCATCTATTGATCAATTCACGTACTGCGGCACCGCAGTGCCATCTCGTATTTAAATTCGTCAACTATGCTGCGCTAACCCCATCTACTGATATCCCGTCACACTAGCCTTTACCATGTATCTCTATGGAGCGAGCGCCACTAACGCTATCTAGTGAGCACTTCAGAAACTAGACGTGGCTACCTACCACTACTACTACTACTACTACATACTACAGAGGAGGGACAGACCCACACCCTAAGGAGCTTCGCCCCTAAAAAGAACAACTCACCTAACACAAGGATGTTTGACGTATTACCTTTCGTCTTTCGTGCTGGTGACATTGGAATTAGGACATTTCCAAGTCGGATCTATCCAGGAATTTAACCTTCGGATATGTCGCGTGGATCTACTACATTTTTCATTGATCAATGACGAGCGAAATGTTGAAATTAACCTACGTCACTGCCCGACTACGCTACGCTGGCCGAAAAATTCCGAAAATAACCTACAAGTAGGGTAATTTTCCTATGGTTGGCAACCCTGGTGAGCCGTCTATCGCAATAATCACTAGACCACTGTGGCGGGTGGAGAAGAACGCATGGAATATGTTTACAAGCATGCGTTATGTCCGAACTCTTCCCGCACTTACACCGTTACTGTGCAATCTTTTTTCAACTGCCACAACAATGAGAAAGCTGCTGGTTATTATGTCCATTTCGTTACGAGCCAGTAATGTTCTATGTTAAAAGACTCACTCACCTCTAAACGACGCAGGTTCTTGAAGACTCCTTCAACAGAAGAAATACGGTTGTCATTAAGCTTCACGTGTATCAGTGAATATTGTGTTGCTGAAAACGTCTGGCAATAACTCGTGGATACTGTTGTACGATAATATGAGATAGCGGAGTTTACGTAAGCATGACAGATATTCCTCGTCAATTGTCTCTATTCTGTTGCGGCTGAGGTCCAGACGCACCAATTCTGGGAGTTCGGAGGATTCCTTGCAGGCGTTTGATGACATTCCATCGCAGCAGGAGCGAATGAAGACCCTTCACAGCATTCAAACCAGCGGGTACCTCTCGCAGTTCATTTCTATCCAGTTCTAGACTCCTCAACGCCTTTTATGGATCTTAACGTAGCTTCTGAGACCTCGCGCAGGCCGCACTCAATCGCGTAGAACCGGGTAATCGTGTGGTTTGTAAACCAGAAAGTCGGAAGCTTGGTTACATTGATATTCTTCAGCGAAATGCTCAGCATGTCCAGTCCTTGTAGCTTTGCCATGTCCGCGCTCAACTTTTCATGAGCGACTGACTTGCAGACAACCCTGAGGCCATCTTCCCTACGCAGGCAGCTACAGCGTTCAAGTACTGGGCAGTTGTAGCTCTTTCTTGGTTTTCTCCGTGCGTCCAATAAGCACATCATGTACGCGATTATGAGCACTAACTGTAGCTTACGCATATCGCAGGGATTTCTCGCACACCGCCGATACATTTGACAAACTGTTGCCTTCCTCGGTAAGACCCCAGCAATAATCAATAGGGCTTACCCTTAATTCTTGCCATGGTGAGGAGATGGTCTTCACGAAGCTTTCCCCAGCGTATTACCAAACAAAAAGCCTGTTGCCCACGTCGACTGCATATTTCCTGGAGAATTACACCACAAATCGGCCATCAGACGTCCGCACTAAATCTGGCCCATCACTAAATGCGGTCTGCGAGGCCTGAAAATAGGCACGAATTGGCCTCTCGCTGGAGACTTCACTGTTCCAAGCGCTACGTAGTATTCGACAGATCTCACGTAGAGCTCGCTGAAGCGCACCTCGACGCCTTCAAAAACACGGTTTTGACACTGCATTTGCAGATTGCAGAGTTCTATCAAGATACGTGGAGCGGAAACCTTCAAGAATGTCGACAGATGTTTTTCCTTCGCTTTGAATAGAAGCTGCTCGCTGGCGCTGTAGAAAACATAGCAACATCTGGAAGGAAGAGGCGTCGAACCTCATGAGCGTGTGGCCCAGTACGTCCTGTTCGTAAAGCTCATATCAGTAAGAAAGTTCTGTTGAAGGAGGGTTTTCCTGCGGATGTCTTGTGATCGTGAGCGGGTATCTCGTTTCTTCCGTCACACACGAGCCAGACTTAGCAATCGCATATGGCGGCTTACAGTTGGCAAGAAGCTTTTTTTTATAATTTTTCAACGCTTTTCACAGAAATCGTTTATGTTTAACAGTTTTCTTGGAGCGAACCAAAGACGCTTAGAACAGAAGCGGACAGGACAGAGCTTGCACTGACAACAAATTTTTTTATTGGTCAGAAGAAACTTAAAAACAGATACATGAAAATTTGCACATGCGTAACAGAGCAAGAAGCAACAAAATTATATCCGTGTCATAGTTACCCCGATATGTATCTTTTGTAGGTTATCACAATCACTACGTGTCCAGGAACACCCACTCCTTATCATGCAGCACTAGCGTGACTCCACTAACAGAGCCACGTCCTCGTTTCTAAGTATGGTATGATTCTGCTATCTCGCAAGACCCTTCATCCTTATGTGGAAATATAAGCTCAGTTTCATGAAACACGAGATAACATCCAGACTTTCTAGGATGAGTGGCTGGATCAGTATTGCTTGATGCTCTTATAGATGCGTGGTGTTCTCAAACCTCTCCATTCCCAAAAAGAAAATGTCGGATCAATTTAATTCAAACATTTATTTTCGCTTCTGAGCCTACTAGAAGAAGAGGAAAGCTTTCGTTTCAGATGAGCAATAAAAAAAAAACAGGCAAAATTCGGCTGTCCCAAAACGGGGCCTTTGGGACGTAGGAGGTGAAGAAGTGCACAAAGCAGTTTTTGTACTGTAGACAAAAGGAAAATACCACGATTTGAGAAATCCAACGAGTATTTATCTCAGCACTGACACATGATATCTCGCTTTGTCGGGGGGCAACATAGTGATGTTGCACCTGTGTCGGCCAGTCGGCGTTTCTTGTCTTTCGCTTTCTTCCGCGCTTCCTCCTCCTTTAGGTTGTCTATTGAACGCAGCGGTTGGTGCTTTAATTACTGATGTTGCAGCGTCGGTGTTGAACTTTGAATTCAGGTCACGTCTGAGTTTTTGCAACCACTGCTTGCTCTTACATGTCATCCTCTCATTACAACATGTCACGTCTGAAAACCGTGAAACTGTGGGAACATGTGGAAAGTCCACTTTCTTGTGCACCATCAAATGCGGTCATGGCTACTATCACTCGCCATCATGACTACTAGCAGCGCTGGCTAATACTCCCATGTTTAAATGCACATATATACCTGATAAACAGGACAGGGAGCTGACTGCCGCTGTAGCTCAGTTGGTAGAGCATCGGACGCATTATTCGAAGGTCGCAGGTTCGGTCCATACCAGCGGCAAGTTATCTTTTCGTCCAACTTTTCTTTCTTCAATATTTCCATTACAATTACAACTAATAACATCCCCTATACTTTCCTCGGCATCACTGTCTGTTAGCTCTTATTAATATTGTGTCTAAAAAAGAAAAATGAGCCATTAAATGTCCACTTCTCTTCATAAAATCTTGTTGTAGAAGTGAGAGTGATCAATTAAATCGACCCTGGCCATGAACTTGCTGCTCTTAGGAACCACGTCCAGCATATTCCCCCACAACTTATTCAATCTGTCCTTCGACAACGCGTCACTATGACCATCAGGCAAAATGCAGTCGATGGTACCAAGACTAACTTACCTTCCTGTTTGGTGACACATACTTTATCACAAAAATTATTTTAAAAATACGAACCCTCTCCTCCTCCATCTCATTAA